>JASDQU011176712.1:16338-34042 GCA_032191745.1 Picea mariana
AACTTGAGGCCATATGGATAATGGCACCAAGTGTACTTGTGGCAAATAATAACTTTATCCCGTAGTTGGAAAAAGTGCTCCAGGTAGAAGGTCATCTTAGGTCCAATATCTTGAGGAGGGGGCAACCAAGTAACATGTATGTACTACTGATAGATGTATTCTCTAAGAACCTTATTAATATCTGAATTAAGGGGAAGAAGGTGACTAGGGGCGTCTAAAGAATAGTTACAAGTGAGGAGGTAGTCGATAGAGATATTAATGGATTGATGAAATGAGAAGGCTTCGAAGAGCATGCATGGTCTCCATCCTAAAAGGCTAGTAGAGGCAATCTCCATTGAGGAACAAAGGCTTGAGTAGGGCTATCTCTCATGCCCTAACTCAAGTCTGCCATGGTGCATATCCTGTGGAAATACAAAACTTTGAATATGATCTCAAGGCACAAGGATGGGTGCCAAACTCATCTAAAAAAAATGGTTTATATGACCATTTACTAGAAGCGAATCATATGCTATAACATGAGGAATTGTACTCATTATGTAGAAGCACAATCAACCAATACCAAGCCAGGACCTAAAAACTCAACCCCGTATATAACAATTGACTTAATAATCATGTTAAAGATATGTATCTTGGCATTAAAATGTCCTAGAAATATGCATACTCACCAATTAGAGGCTAAAATGTTCATCTGGTAGGGGGGGGGTGCTGGCTGGGGTGTCATAGACTTTGAATATAGCCTCTCTATATGAAAGTGACAATTAATTAAGGAGTCACCAGTCTTAACATTTTATATCTTGCCACGTGCCTAGAGATGATTAGCTACCTTATTCAATTAGTATCTCAAGGAAGGCTTGAACACTTGCAATTTTTGAAAACTTTCACTCGAGTGTTCAAATGGTTAAAGGGTTGGGAAGATTTTATGTAACTCATTGAATTAGTTATCTCGTGTGAATCCATTTAAGTATCGTATATGGCCATCCAATTGGTCATTATTTATCCTTCTCATCATATCACCATGATCATAACATGTGGCACCACAAGATCATGCCACATGTAGGGCTCATGTGATGCTAGGTATCCTTGATAGTATGTATGAAGGAGTTCCCACACTTATCCATTTTCTCTAATTTTTACATGGGTATCAAGACAAGCATAAGGCCAAGATGATATAAGAAACCTTTCAAGAGGGATACTTTCTTGTAAATCCATCTATGCTCGAGTCCATACAATATCAATAGATTGTAACACCCCATGTTTTGACTTGGCATTTATTAATGTGATGCCACTTTGACCTAGCATTGATTATTGTAACGATTATGATTATTTTGAGTTGAGTTTACATTGATACTCTTAAACGTCATTTAATGCGTTGCACGTGGATTATGTTGTGCTCATTTATTTGTTGCACATGATTATTTTATGTTCACTTGTGATTTGAGGGTGTCAAACTTTGACTTTACTATTTGAACAAATTAACATTGATTACATGTTAGTATTTATTTTATTAAGTTATGATAGATGTTGGATATTACCTGGTTTGGGACCCACACTATTGGAGCAACATGATAGCTATTATAGGCACACTTTATTACTAACATGATTGTAGGTGGTTGGAATGTTATAGGGTTACTTAGCTCTCAAGATGAGCTAACAGTACATGGATAATCTTAAAGTTCATACATTGGTTACTTAGTTCATTTAACGCATTGCACGTGGATTATGTTGTGCTCATTTATGTGTTGCACATGATTATTTTATGTTCACTTGTGATTTGGGGTGTCAAACTTTGAGTTTGTTATGTTAACAAATCAACATTGATTATATGTTAGTATTTATTTTATTAAGTTATGATAGATGTTTGATATTGCTTGGTTTGGGACCCACACTGACATTTGCCAACTTTTGGAGCAACATGATAACTATTGCAGGCATGTGTGATTACTAACATGGTTGTAGTTGATTGAAATTTCATTGGGTTACTTAGCTCTCAAGACCCATGTTGACATTTGTTAGATGTCAAGAGTAGGCCGAATGGTTAATTATTGGTTGTTGAGGACAATGTGCATATGAGGAACATAATCTCTTGCTCAATACCCTTGTATGTGACCTTAGTCCACCTTTAGGTGTGGGATTCATGTGAATTTAAATGACTAGAGTGCATTTTTTGTGAAATATTTTTTCAGGGTTTTTAGCCCCAGAAGGCTCATGACATGACCTTGGGATAAGACACCATGAGACCTAATCTTTAAACCTAATTGTGACTACCTTTCATCCTAATTAAAGGGGAGGGATAACACCTTTTAATGAGGTTGGCCCTTGTGTGTGAAAGGAAATATTTGTGTTGGATCGTACAAAATTGTGATGTCTGGAGCTTTGCCTTGGTAATAATGACCCTTAGGAAACCTTGATTGAGAGAGAGGGACTTGCCATTTTCATTGACGGTTAGATGGAGCTTGGATGCATTGGATCCTATGGGAGGTGTTCATCCTAGTCTTGGTTATTATGAGAGCTTCATAGGCCTACCAGAGGTATGCTTACTATAGCTGAGGGCAAGTGTTTTTCCCTAGTCACACCAAGGTCCTATCGAGAGGTGTTGACTGTTGCACCAAAGGCTTCATCCACCAATAGGAGGTATCTAGCTTAATCTTGTTTTGGTTGACATTGGCCTAGTCTATGTTGATTTTTTTGAGGAACTTAATAGTTATAGATTTAAGCTTGACATCCCAACATGGGGGGTACTTCCAACATCACTAGCCATATGTTGGTTGGGAGGAAAGGCACTCACAATTGTATATTCCATAGCAACTAGTTTTACTATTCATATAAGGCTTGGTTTGTAGTAGGAAGTGGACCTCTCAAGGCAATTGGATATAGGTCATTGAGTTATTAAGGTGATAAAATGTATTTAATATTTTGTTATTGGTAACGTTTGAAAATATCTATGTCGATTAACAATTTATTGTTAAAAAAAAAAGAATCAAATGTCTCATCGTAACAGACCCAGGACAATAGGTTGTCTTGGGCTCTTACACAAATCCTTAAATATATCAACGTGTGGCACAAGAAGGTCTCTCCACCTGTAATCTTGAAAGTAGAACCACATATTCCGAGTAGTTTTCTAAGGGAGTTCCATACTTATTCATTTCTTGAATCGTTGCCTTGAGAGTCCAGACATGTAGAAGGGAATGAATATTTTAGGAAGACTACAAGTCACTTGAAATTGGTTTGAAAAACTCATCCACTATAATTCATCCAATCCTAACTCATCAAGCAATTATTAAACCTAGCTTTGTGTATCTTTCACTCATCTCCCAATAACATCATGCCATGTGGAGGTTTGATATAAATCCACTCAAACTGCCATCTATCTTACTGGATCATTATTGTGGGGGCTTGCATGGTAAGCAACTAACGTGGAAATTGACACATGGTATAATGGACTTGTGCCATATGTGACTTCACCTAAACCTATCTTCTCCATTATAATAATTGCATAGTAACCTTGGAGGGTCCACATAAAAACCTGGCTCTATTGGGAATTAGGATTTTTGTAAAAGTTTTTGTGAAGGTGATATTTACAGTTTCTCATTTGCAAAGCCTTTTTTTGTGGAGGTTTTGGTAGAGGTGGTGAGTATATGTTTGCATAAATTGAAATTCAATGCATCAATTTATCATTGGAAAATCGATATAATACTGCACAAATTTTCCATGGCCCAAATGCTCTTAAGGGACAACATCACAAAAATGAACCTTATATGTGATGGTCCACTCAATGTCCCACAACACACAGTCAAGGGATACTCATTTTAAAAAAATGTTGAATGATGCCTAATATTTTGGATGGCACACAAGTACATGATGCTTTACATCACTTAAAGCGCACTAGTTCTAATGTCGATGGTTTGCATTTAATACTAAAAAACATTGATGGCTAGTACAATGGACGTATTACTACGCAATGCACTATGTTTCATTTTTTTTAACAAAATGTTTCCCTTATTGGTGCATCATTATGGTAGAGGTGCATCATTAATGGTGCATTAATAAGTATTAGATATTGAATCATCATTCACAAAACATGATAAGTTACATCACATAGTGTGCCTTAGAATAAAGATTCACTATGGAGTTATTATGCATGGAAAGGCATGCATTTTCCTAACCCCCCCATAGGTTGATTCATACTTTGTTTTTATAATTGGATTTCGCTTTCAAGTACTAGTGAACTTTTTTATTAGTTGGCATGCATTTTAAGGTAATTGAAGGAAATGAAACTAAACACATCAACTATACCTCATCAACATTTAGGAGCACATTTATCGTTCGTAGTGTGCATTGTTCTCGAGAAAATTATTCATATTTACATAATTTAGATTAAAATTTTCCAAGGCATGAATTTTTTGTAATGTAATGTTGGTGGAGAGTCTAAAGGCATTACATTACAATTCTATCTAAGATAGTATAGATGTCATTTACCAAAAAAATATGAAAATCACAAAATAAACCAAGAAAACATCTATGAGGCATCACAAAATATACACAACCCTTTAGCCTTCTTGATAAGTAGTCTTTCACCTCTTCAAGTTGTTCATATTTTGCAATCTCCAAATATGTAAAAGGATACAAATCCATTTCAAGTTGTTCATATTTTACAATCTCCAAATGTGTAAAATTATACAAATCCATATATAAAAAGCATGCAAAAGAATCACGAGTTATCTACAAACATTTTTTACATTTAGCTAAAGTACAAATGATAATCACAATTTTTTTTACATTTGTTAAAGTGGATAGTTTGCAAATACTTTAGCAATTTTTCATAGTTCTTTAAGAAAAGTGAACAAGGCCTACTAGCTCACATCTTAGTATGATATAAGATAATTTTACATCACATTAAGTGAAATATATCAAAGAAAACATAAAGTTAATATTAGAAAGATAATTGATATAATCTTAATTGTAGAATCTGAACCTAAAGATGATAACTATTAACGCTTGAAAATGAATTTTAACCTTTTGCACTAATATAAACATAAGATCATTCTGAAGTAGGATTGTCCGTCCTCTATTGAAAACTTCCGTCCAATTCCATTGTGTAATTGTTTGTATAAAATAGTGGTCAAAATTATCACCATACGCTTAAAGCCCATCCTATCAAATTTTATTTATCTTAAGCAATTTGGCTTCTTGAAAGGGAGGCTTATTCATGAAGCCATTGGTTCGGCTCAGGAGGGCCTTCACGCCATCACAACTCAGAATAAACCAGTATCAATTATCAAAATAGATCTTTCCAAGGCGTACGACTGAGTCTCTTGGTTGTACTTTAGGTTGCTTCTATTGCATAAGGGATTTGATCTAATGGTGGTTAATCGGGTTATGTCATGTCTCTCTTCTATCTACTTTAGAGTGCACATCAACAAAGCAGGTTCTCCTTTATTTAATTCTTCTCATGGGATTCATCATGGGTGCCCTTTATCTCCCTATCTATTTTTACTTGTAGTGGATGGGCTCAATCATGCTATTTTTTAGGTGACTAGGTTGCACTCCTTTCAAGGTGTTCATATGGGTTGCATTGAACAATTTACACATCTTCTCTTCGTTGATGAAATACTATTATTCTATCACTGTGTAGAAGCCAAGGACGGGGTCCTCAAAGACCTCCTAAACTTTTTATGTGGAGCTACAAGTATGGTAATCAATGTAGGTAAATATGCCATCTATTTCCTTGAATGTGAGGAGGCCACATGGCAAACCATGGCGAATGTTTTCATTCCTAGCTCACGATCTTAGGGATGGTTTAAAATATCTGAGGTACAAAGTTCTAAAGGATGCAATGTTATTAACAAAGAAAAAAATGGGCATTAATCAACCGACAGAGGGAGTCGACCCACTAACAACAATGAAACAATTGGTTGAAGCAATAATAAGTACATGTGTTAATAATCAGGCAGAAATCCACCATCGACGACAAGAAAGCAAGGAAATTAAATAGTTACACAATGAGGCAGTGAGAAGCAATCAGGCTGGAGTCACTTAACAAACAACAACGATCCTGCATACAGAGTTTGGGAAATTCAAAGAAGTACGTCAAAACTGGAAAAGGTTACATCACATGCAACAATGTTGCACATAGTCTTAAACAATTGGCCGACATACTTCACCTCAACCTACAATAAACTAAAATCCTATAGAACAATAATTGAGAAGTTAAAGAAAACAAGGGATATCACCACTGACTCCAAAATTAAAGCAGCCATAGAAACTCACATTGTGAAGGAAAAAGTAGTTGAGACAGAACTAGCAAAGCATGAGAAGGAATGGTTGCGAGAGGTAAGCATAGAAAAAGAAGCAACATATCAATCCCACAAACATCTCGACTCGATCACACAAAAAACAAAGGAAGCCGAAGAGAAATTCGATCGAGAGTCAATTTGGTTCAGGAGGCTTCCCTAACCAACAAATTGGATATCTTGGGACAACTAAAATCAATCAGAATTGAGGCACAACACTCCATCAAGGAATGGCACATGTTCTCCCAACATTTGTTGCACACAACACCGACCATTTACCAGACAACATTTGAAGGGATACCACAACTAGAACAAACGAGAGCTACATCAAACTACAAAAGGAACTTGCAATTTTTCAATCCTTCAGTATTCAAGTTGAACTTGCCAGCTACCAATCATCAGTTGAGGACCATAGAAGCAGTCATGGAAGGATCAAAAGAATCCCATGTACAGGTCAAAGCATGTCTGTTGCCTCAAAATGTAAGAATGCATGAATGGGAAGTTCCTCAAGAGAAAATGATTAGACATAACAACTAGCAGTTCAACCATGAACCAACCATAGAAAGACAAGCAAAAGGACTCCAACAATGCTTGACATCAACATTTATACTTTTATACTTCTTATCTTCTCATCCTCATTTTTGTAAACAATTTTTTCAATGTAATGACCACACTCCCCCCTTGCTCAGGACGAACAAGGAATTGAGGGGGGGAGATGTTGTAGGGGCTAGTCGGTCCTGCCGACTAGATCCACCAATCAAATGCAGTAGTCAGTTAGGAGAGTCGGTCAGATAGGTAGTTAGATTCAACTGACTAGACAATTAAGGAATGTAACCAACTAGTAACATAATATCACACACACACACACACACATACATGGCTATGCAATGAAATGTAAGAAGAGGTTGCTTTGAATATAATAAAATGCTTTGATGGTTCTCTCACTCATCTCTTGTGTATGTATGTATGTCTATATATCCTTCTATATGATGTTGTAGTATGTGTGTTGCTCTATGTAATTATCTATTGGTAACCCTTCTTGTACTTTCCCTCATACTACAACAAAGTTGCATAGAGTAGGGACATTTGATAAGTTTGAGCAGACTATAGATACTTTGCAAAATCAACCTGTTTCTCCGCCATATCGTTTGCACTGCAGGAAACCTAACTTGGAATATGAAGGAGGAGGGATCAAGGGTAGTTAGGTTTGATACACTCTAATCCAGATCCAATTGGGAGAAAATCATATATCTCAAAAGAAAAATTGGAAGGCCCCAAAATAGGTAAATATAGGAAAACAATTGACTATAGAAGGGGAACTTAGAGCAGAGAACTCCAAAAAGGTTGCTCCATCATGATATTTTTGTCCTTCAATGTTAGAGGGTTAGGGGGTGCCCTCAATTGGTTATCCCTCAAAAGATTGATTTCTATATATAGTTTGGATGTGATTATCTTCCAAGAGATGATGTGTGAGAGGACAAAAGCGATTTAGTTTATTTTCGCTATCTTGAAGGAGTGGAATTTATGTGCTGTGAATGTGCAAGGATTCTCCAGTGGTCTAGTAATTATCTAGAACAATAATTTTGAGGCTACTAATTTTGTCTGTCTTATTTCTGGAATTGTTGTTGAAAGAAGGGCTAAGAGTCATTGTAGACAAGCTATTAAAACTTGTGAACTTGTACGTCCATATAACATGTTACAATTTTGGAACAATTTAAAATAGTAATAGACCTTGAGTGGGGATAACGTGATCATAGGCGATGACTTAAACCCAACTCTGAATTCAAGAAAATATCGGGGTGAGGTCTCTAGATCGGATCCATTAGCGGATGTTTTCACCCATTTTATTGAAGACTTAATATTGGTGGACGTTAAACCAATGAAGTTGCTTCCAACTTTGAAATTTTCCAGAAGTGGAAAGGGTGGTGTTTTGAAAACATTGGATCATTTTCTTGTTTCTGAGAAGGCTCTTGAGGAGATATATATATACAAATAATGGGTAGGTGATCCAGGAGGATATCGGTGGCCACCCACCTATTCCAATTGGCTCAAAACAATTTGTTGGCAATGTGAGGGCCTAAACGACGTTTTTTCATGATAGAGCACCTCAACAATCCCTAAAGGCATCATTGAACATACGAAATGAAGATCCTCATAAATACCTTTCCAACGAGCTATCGTGCACCCAAAACGAAGATCATATGCAAAAGTTACGACCCCAGAAAGTTGATGTACTAACTTACACCAACGGGGCCCACATGACTTTTGGTGCTTCATCTCCTAGGGTTAGGTTTTTTGGATGTCTAGGGTTTTGGAATTTGTGTTCATTGTAAAAAGGATTTCAGAGCCTCATTGTACTCATCTTCTTGCAAATGAGCGTAGCCGTTACATCTCTTCTCAGAGATAAGTTGCCACCATTCTAGCAAGCTTGTTTTTAGTCTGCATTTTACAGTTTTGACATATTTCTTATTTAATAGAAGTCAAGTTTTATTGTATCTATGTTATTATTCATTGTGTCTCTATGTTAATATTATAAATCTATGTTTTCGTTTCGTTTCTCTCATAAATCCATATCAGTGGTATCAGAGCGGTCTGCTCCTTGTCGTTTTTTAATGCATGTCCCCGACGCGGTCAGGGTATAGAGAGTTGGGTCTCGAGCTTGTTTCTCTTGAGGACAACTGCTCTCGCACACCCAAGAAACCGTTCATGGTAGGCGAAAAGAAATATGATGGGACAGGAGATCCTTTCAAAATGTTGCTCGAGGAAGCCATTGAGGGACAGAGGAACAAGATGATGGACAACTTTGCAAAAATCCTTCGACGATTGTCGACAAGCGACGCATCCACCTCAAGCGGAGGTGTCGGCCCCTTCAAGGTACAGATCAATTTTGATATTCCTATATTTGAAGGTCAAATATATGCGGATGCCGTAGATAAATGGTTAAACCTTCTAGAACAATATTTTTCTGTTCACAACTTTTCCAATAGAGAAAATATTTCATTTGCACTCCTCAAGGTCATCCCCCATGTCAAAGATTGGTGGGAGACTTTCTGTGAGCAAAAGGAAATAGAGGGATCCACATTATTTGCAGTTTCACCCACTTGGGGTTCCTTCAGGGTTGTTATTAAGGAACAATACTACCCTGTTAGAAGTTATGATGACCTATATACAAGATGGACCACATTGTGGTAAGAAAGAGACCAAACAGTGTCGAAGTTCACCAATGTCTTCCATACCTTGTGCACCAAGCTAGGTATCAAAGATTTTGAGCGACATCTAGTGCTCAAGTACTATGACGGTATGCATAGATACATCCAAACAAAAATGGAGTTTTTGGACATCTCATCCTTGGGCGCGGCCTATTGATATGCCTTCAAAATCGAGCAGAAGCTTAAACAGAAGACGTGATAGAGTGGGTTTGGGAACCCCTCACAGCAAAAGCAAGGGAAGGGCAGCCCTAACCCGCATAACAAAGGACAGAGAAAAGATGGGCAACCTTAGGACGACAAGTCCAAGCCGAAAGAAAAGAAGGACAATGGAAAGACGAATAAAGATACCGGGAAGTGGTGTGACTTCTATAAGAGCCCCTAGCATAACATTGTTGATTGTCGCTCAAAGCAGTCATTGGTGGCTGAGGTGAAAGCCTCTAAATCAGATGCGGGTTCTGACTCTGGGTCAAAACTAGAAAAGGGGAGATGGATCATTGATGCGGAACCCAGTGCCACCATTGCTACCACCAAGATCCAACCCGATGAACCTGATGGGCCAGAGGAAGGCAATCGTTTCTTTCATTCACAGATGTGGATGAAAGGTACTCCATTGCACTTCATCGTTGATAGCAGTAGCCAGAAGAACCTCATCTCAGCAGAGGTTATCAAGAGGCTATCCCTGTTGATAACGTCGCACCCACAACCCTACATCATTGGATGGCTCCACCAAGGAAGCAACCTTCGCGTCAGCCAACAGTGTCACCTATCGTATGAAATCAATCCCTTCAAAGATGAGGTAGTGCGTGATGTTGCTCCCCTTGAAGTTTTTGATGTTCTTTTGGGCCAACCTTATTTATGGAAATGTTATGTTGTATATGAGTCTAGGCCTCGCAGTGTTATTATTACTTTGAATAGAAAATTGTACAGGATACCCGAGGTAGTCCCACCTAGTGCTATTTCATTGATCTCTGCCAAGTAATGCAGGAAGGTCAATTCTCAAACCGGGAAGTTTGTCTTCTTCGTGATTCTCTCTCATAGTGAGTGAACGGTTGTAGCCACATCTATGGCCTCCACGGTCGACCACTCCATGTAGCAGAATCAAGTGGATAAGGTCATGGAAGAATACAAAGACATATTCTCATCACCTATTGGGGTACCTCTGCACTGTTAAGACAAGCATCCCATCGATCTGACCCTCGATGCAACGCTACCCGATGAGCCAATCTATCGTCTCTCTTTGTTAGAAAATGAGGAGATCAAGCGTCGGATCCAAGAACTACTCCACAAGGGGCACATCCGACCCATCTCATCACCTTGTGGAAGCCCAATCGTGTTGGTGAAGAAGAAAGATGGGACCCGATGAATCTGCATTAATTATCGGGTCTTAAATAAAATCATAGTTAGGAACCGGTACCTGATTCCCCGAATTGATGATCTCTTTGATTAGCTCAAGGGGGCCAAATAATCCAGTAAGATTGATTTGAAGTTCGGCTACCATCGGGTCCCAATAGAGAAGACAGATGTATGGAAGAGTGTCTTCAAGTCAAACGAAGGTCTTTTTGAATGGTTGGTCATGCCCTTTGGTTTGACAAATGCCCCAACAACTTTCATGAGGATGATGGACGATATATTGCGGCCTTTCACTAATTTTTTTTTGTTGTGTATCTGGATGACATCCTCATATACAACAAGACTTGGGCAGAACACTTGTAGCATATTCAACAGGTTCTACACACTCTGTGCCAGCAAAAGCTATATTCCAACTTCGAAAAATGCTCCTTCGGCATGGACAGGGTCCAATACCTAGGCTACATTGTTGATGCACATGGTGTGCATGTGGATCCAGCCAATATCCAAGTCATTCGTGACTGGCCAGCCCCAACCATGCTCACTGAGCTTCAGAGCTTCTTAGGCCTTGCCAATTTCTATCGCAGGTTCGTGTTGGGATTCTCCCATATTGCATGGGCCCTCGACCAAGTAACCAATGGTGGTGGCAAGAAAAAATTTGTGTGAGGCCTGTCCCAACAACAACTGTTCGATGATCTAAAGCAATGCTTGTGCTTAGCCCCAATGCTTTCATTACCTGACCTACAACAACCCTTTGAGATCGAGACAGATGCTTCAGACTATGCTATGGGCGCAGTCCTCACTGAGCATGACCACCCCGTGGCCTATCATAGTGAGACATTATAAGATGTCGTATGTAAGTATCCTACTTGCAACAAAAAAGTGTATTCCATTGTGCAAGCCTGCCACGAGTGGAGGCATCACATTCTCGGGAAGGATACAATCATTCACATTGATCATAAGCCGCTGCAGTTCATGTAGACACAAGGAAAATTGCAGAATGACCGCCATCAACAGTGGTCCACATATTTGCAGCAGTTCCACCTCAACATTAAGTATAAAACATGAAGTACCGATCGAGTCACTGATTTCCTCAACCGACCTCCAGTCACGACACTCACCACAATGCTAGACTCTTTCATCCACGAGACCTTTAGATGGCCCCACCTCTATGAGACATATCCTGACTTCGCCAACACCTACTAGATGTTGGGCGCAAACACAACTGTCACTAATTTCCATCTTCAGGACGACCTACTCTACCATCTAGGCCATCTCTGCGTTCCATCAAGCGAGCAAGCGAAGCTGATTTGGGAATCCCACTACAGTCGAGTGGCAGGACACTTCGACGTGGAAAAGATAGTGGCAGTGATACAACGCCATATCTACTAGCCGAAACTTCGACAAGTATATTTGGTCCTGCACTGCATGCGCTATTGCCAAACCGCCCACTAAGAAACAAGGCATGTACACTCCTCTACCTATTCCCAACAGGCCCTGGGAATCTGTCTCAATGGACTACATGTTGGGCCATCCATCCACCAAGCGGGGAAATGACTGTGTTTTTTGGTTGTTCATCGCTTTTCCAAGATGGCAATTATGTTCGCCTGCGAGAAGAGAATCACAATGGAGGCAATTGCCAAGCTCTTATTTGAATGAGTGTGGGTACACTTTGGGATCCCACAAACCATTATCTTAGATTAGGACAGTTGGTTCCTCAACACATTCTGGTTGAGCCTCTGGTTACTGCTGGACACCAAGCTAACCATATTCACTGTCTTCCACTCCCAGATAGATGGCCAAATCGAGGTTGTCAACTGGATGATTGTGCACATCTGGCGCATGTACAATTCCAAGCACCTCCACACATCGGATGAGAGTATTCCTTATGTTCATCGTAGCTACAATATAGCCATGCATAGCTCAACCTGCCACAACCCCTTTCAAGTGGGGTTGGGATTTCAACCATTGGGTCCCATGGATGTTGCACTACCCCTTTCGGCCACCCAGGCAGACTCGTCGCATGCTCCAACTGAAGCTGACAAAGCCACCCGATTCATTGAGTGGATCGAACACATCCTCCAATAGATTCATGATATTTTACAGAAGTCCAATGCCAAGTACAAGCAATGCCATGATCAACATCGGGTGCCACACTAGTTTCAGGTGGGAGACAAAGTTTGGTTGCACTTGCAGAAAGAACGCCTTACAGGGTCTAATCAGAAGCTTCGTCCACTCCATTATGGACCTTAAACCATCACCAAGGCTTTGGGTGACAATGCTTTTGAGCTCAACATTCTCCCCTTCCTTGGCTTGCACCCAATGTTGAATGTGGACCTCCTTCGGCCCTATTTTTCAACATTATTGGACACCTCAGAGATATCAGAACAATTGACACCAACAGAGCTCAACTCTAACTGCATGGAATAGGCATCCACTAATCATATCGTGGACTCATAGGTCAAGGGCACTCACCGACATAGGATCCATCTTTATCAGGTTGTCAAAGCAGGGCAACTCCTGCACAAAGGCAAGTGGCTCACCTAAGGTCAAATTCATCATAAATTTCCTCATATGATGGGGGAACTCAATTCAATGGAAACCATTGCTTCCTAAGGGGGGAGGATTGATCTAGGAGGATATCGGTGGCCACTATTCCAACTGGCTCAAAATATTTTTTTGGCAATTTACTATTTTTAGCAGTTTTTCGAGTCCTAAACTTCTGGGGCCTAAACAACGTTTTTTCACGATCAATCATGTCGATGATATCCCAAGGCATCATTGTGCCTGCAAAATGAATCTCCTCATTAATACCTTTCCAACGAGTTGTCGTGAGCCCAAAACAAAGATCGTATGCAAAAGTTACAACCCCGGGGAGTTGATATACTAACTTACCCCAACGGGGGCCCACATGACTTTTGGAGCTTCATCTCATAGGGTTAGGTGTTTTGGATGTCTAGGGGTTTGACATTAATGTTCATTGTAAAAAGGATTTTAGATCATCTTTGTACTCATCTTCTTGTGAATGAGCGTAGCCGTCACATCTCTTCTTAAAGATAAGTTGCCACCATTCTAGCAAGCTTGTTTTCAGTCTGCATTTTACAATTTTAGCATATTTATTATTTAATAGAAGTCAAGTTTATTGTATCTTTATTATTATTCACTGTGTCTCTGTGTTAATATTATAAATCTGTGTTTTGATTTCATTTTGCTCATAATTCTGGATCAATAGGTTTGGGTGGGCACTTAGACCATCTACCTATCCTGCTGCAATTTGAGGTAGAGAGTAAAAAATCCTCATTTCAATTTAAGTTTAATCACTATCAGCTCTCGGAGGAAACCTTCAAACATCTGATTCTAAGCATCTGGATAAAGCATGATGTATCCTTTGGAGAATCTGTCATGCCTCAGTTCTCAAACAACTTGATTCAGGTTAAGAAGGTGGTTGTAGAATGTGAAAAGGAAAAATAAAAGATTACCAAAAAGACTTGAAGGCTGTGGAGGCAGCGATATAGAAGTTTTTTGCCCAAAATAGTGGTGGCATTTTCAATGATGAGGAAGGTGAACAATTAAGATAGGTTGATAGTAAAAATAAGGTCCTTCTAGAGCTAGAAGAAACTAAGTGGAGGCTTAAAAGTCGTGCTATCTGGTTGGTCGAGCGAGGCAATAATATGAAGTTTTTTCAAAAATATGTTACCTATAGAAGGAAATTTAACCATATTTGGGAGATGAAAGGTCCAAATGGTTCACATTTCTCATCCTTCAAGGATCTTGCCCATGCAATTATATAACATTTCCAATCAGAGTGATATAGCTAATATAGGGGACATTATGAATGTAGTCAAATTGTTTCATAGATTCTTTAATGATGAGATGAATGAAATTATGGAGTCAAAGGTAACAAAGGAAAAATAAAAAATTGTTTTGGGGACTTTTAAGAAGGCCACAAGTCTAGGCCATGATAGCTAGATTGTGTAATTCTTCTTAGGATTCTATGACTTCTTAGAATATTAGTTGCTTAGGGTGATTGACAAAAGTAGAAGATCTGGCAAGATGTTGGGTTTTTAAATGCCACCTTTATAGCATTTATTCTGAAAAAATGACCATTCCACCTTTGATGATTTCAGACCACTATCCATTTGTAATATTATCTACAAGACTATCTCGAAGATCATTGCAAAGAGAATGAAACAAGCACTGTCCAATTGCATTTCGGAGGAACAATTTGGCTTTCTTCTCAATAGGCAGGTTCATGATGTTGTTGAGATTCTGACAAAGTGAATTAACTCTTTCTCAGATTGGTTCTTTTTCAAATAGGTTTATCACTTCAATATGTTAATTGGATTATGGGGTGTGTGGAATCTGCAAATTTTGTAGTGTTAATAAATGGCTCTCCTTTAAGGTTCTTCAAGGCATCTTGGGGTGTCATGCATGGATTCCCCTTGTCATCGTTTTTGTTCCTCTTGGTAGCAGAAGGAATCAATGGACTAATAACCAAAGTGAAGCAAAATGGATTCTTCAGAGGTATACAAGCGACAAAATCCATTGAGGTAACCCACTTGCTATTGGTAGAAAGCATGTTACTTTCTGGTAGAGGAAATTTGAGGGAACAAAGTTACTTAAAAACTATCTTAGATTTATTTTGAAAAGCAATAGGGATGTAAATCAATATTAAAAAATCTTGTATTTTGGCAAATAGTCCGAGTGATGCTTTCCTAAGAAGACTATATCAACTATTCCTTGTGAAGATTGAGTCCATGGATGCTAATAAATAAAAAGGAAGACATAATTACCTATTGGTGTAATAGGTCACTTTCTCAAGGAGGAAGGCTAGTATTGGTAAAATATATTCTAGAAAGTATTCATGTTTATTGGTTATCCATAACACATGTACCCAAAGGCATCTTGGATCATATGAGGAAAAAGTGCTACAGATTTCTGTGGGCAGGTAGAAGAGTTGAGTATGACATTCCATTGGTCAAATGGGATAGGATAGCCAAACCCAAGGAACTAGGTGGATGGAGTCTAAAGCACCTGTATGTGTTCAACCAAGCATTGGCAGCCAAAAGTCTATGGAGGATGTTGTTCAATAAAGGGCTATGGGGAAAAGCGATAAATGAATATTATCTTGAAAACAAAGAAGTGGAGGTTTGGTTAAGACAAGAGAGAAAATATTTTAAAGGGACTTCCAACGTCTGGAAAGGAGTGGTTAAAGCTTATGATATTCTTGGTCATTGGGTTTCATGGAAAATAATGAGAGGCATGAAGTTGATTGTTGGTGAGGACCCTTGGATAGGATGTAGTGAAAACTATAGTCTCTCTAAACCTCTTTGATAGGCCTTACATGTTAAATGAATTACATGTTTAGTGGATGCGACATATTTGAGGGGCTAGGAAGTCGGGATTTAGTCTTGGAGAAATGCAGAGGCATTGGAACTAGAAGGTTATTTGGTTGAAGAATGTATAGACTATACCAATATCCTCAAGCATAATGCTATTGTATTAAATCTTGAGAATGATGAATTAAAATGGTCATTGAATAAACCCCCAAGTGTGCTTACACCCAAGTTAGGATACGAATCAAAAATCAATGAAGGATTGGGCGATGTGACCTAGTGGTGATGGAAGCTGGTATTGAAGTTAGCAAGTCCTTTAAAAAATATAATTTTCTTATGGATTTATTTGGCTAATAAGATCCTTACGTGGGATAAAGGTCAAAAGCGAAACTGGATCGAGCTCGGTTGGTGTTGCATGTGTAAAAATGATTGTGAATCCGTGGACCATTTATTTATTTACTGCCAGTTCACCAAAGCTATATGGATGCAAATTTCCAATAGCTTAAAACTACAAACACATTGGGATAAATTAAATCTGCTAGAATGTATGGAATTCTGGATGACAGATAAATATGTTTCCTCACATAGAGCACTACCCGATTATTTGTTATGGGGTATCTATTTAACTTGAAACAAGTTGATTTTTGAAGATAAGGAAGCACAGTTAGGAAGACTTGCACATTAAATTAGAGACTCTTATGGTGAAGGAAGGAAGCAACCAAATAATAGTATTCCAAGAATCCTTCAAGAACTGAGTATCGATCATACTAAGCCTTTGGGATTTTTTGATGGAGCATGCTAGGATTCTCCAGAAAATTGTGTAGTTGGGGCCATTATTTATCTAAATAATGCAAATTACTTTTTACCGAAGAATGGGGTAGGTTTGGGTACAAAAAATAGAGCAGAACTCTATGCCTTCTGGATCCTACTTAAGGTTGCAGTGCACATTGAAGTTTATGTTGATGTTAGTGGTAGCATCAAACAAGTACTTCCGCATTGGCATGTGTCTAGCATGTGGAAGTCGTCAAAAGCCTTCTATCCTTGAGATTACTTTAGTTAAAAGGAATTAATTAAAGTAAAAGTGTTTTTATTAATTAGTTGAGTTATTTAAGAATAATGCTAAAAGCAATTAGCATGCAATCTAAATCTTAAGTGAGTGTGAGAAGTAATCTCAATCGTCAATCACTTTGGAGAATAGAAATAGATTGTAACTCATGATTATAAAAACAAGGCTAGGGTGAAGGAGGAAGACAATTGTGTGAGATACATTTGTGAGAGACTTGTGTTGAGGGAGTAGACATAATCACCCTTGGTGAGAGATCAAGGTGAGGATCTTTGGTGAGATGCCAAGATCGAGAACTCTTGGAGAGATCAAGAGACCCTTGGTGAGAGACCAAGGTGGGGACCTTTGGTGAGATACCAAGGTTGGGATCTTTGGTGAGATGCTGAGATCATGTACCTTGATGAGAGATCAAGGTTGGACCTAGAAAAGAAGGACTTTTACTAGTGTGGAGAGTGTAGA
>JASDQU011176713.1:8452-26636 GCA_032191745.1 Picea mariana
ATTTTCCCAAACCACCATCCACTTCAAAATCTCCAAACACTTGCAACATTTTAACAGCTTTGTTTATATTGGTATTCAGTAAGAGCTACATAATATACAAATTTGTTTAGTTATTGATACCTAGTCCTACTACAAACTTTATCTTAAAAAAATGTTTTTGGTCTATGATTAAAATATCTTCATCAAGTAGGGAATCTCACACTCTCCTAACATCTCTTTGGCTTTGAATAGTGTAAGGGAAATAATACTAAAATATTTGGTGCACATGTTCTATCCATTTCAAATTTATATGGATGGGTCTCATTTCCTATTGCATGGTTCAAGGTTGAAACATGATGAATAAGTTCATAACATATACTTTTAGGAATCACAATCCATACACAACCCTAATCATCACAAATGATATATCAATGGAATATTTTTCTTGCAAGTGAGATATGGAAATTATTTTAGTGATTGGTGGACCATCTACATGTCTCAACTCTAGATTTATGGTTTGGTGATGAAAAAGAAAACACTTAGGATAGAATTATGTAATGTCCCCTCCGTTATGACAACAAATAGTGGTGACAATAGAGTAATTTTTTTTTAAACAACCGTCAGTACAAGTGACACGCGTCATGACATAAATTTATAAGTACTCAATCAGCTTCATCACAATCAACAGAAAGAAATATCATTGTTATTCAATCAACCATACCTAAAAATGATAGCATAAGGAAACTACCCATCCAACCTATCCTGCATGGTTAGGACCTCCAAGACACATAAGCAACGCTCAARTCTAGGATTCATCCGATTCATTTTGACCATTTAAGGTCTCATGACTAAAAATTGTTCTGAGGAACAAGGAAGTATCTAAWTCTCATTAATTCAATCATACACCACTATTCAAGACTAGAATCATCAATGTACTTAATCATCAATTCATCRTAGTGCAATAATAATCTACTCTACTTAATAAATCCTTCAAGCAATGCTTAAGTGTAATTTCAAATAAGAAATTAATACATAAAGATTAATAAGAACCACACTAGCATAAGTACAATCTTAGTAGTGGGCAAAGATCTAATTCAATATTCATTAGTATCTTGTCAAGTTAGGCTCAGTCCAGGTCAAACATCAAATCAAGTTTTCACCATTTGCAATAAATACAACTCTTATGTAACTCAACCATGTACCTTACTAACATGATATATATTAAATAAGAATTCATAGGTACTTGAGATATGAGTTACACTTCCAATCATACAATCCCATAATACGATTTAATGTCTCCCCTAAGCACCACATACAAAATTCAATACCACTTTAAGTATCCTCTTTAACTACAAGAAATCAATCATAATTAGCAATTAATAAGAAGTCTAATTCTTGCATATCCATTTCAAAAGAACTAAGAGGTTCAATCATAGCTAACAATATGGAAAGATTTCAAGACTACCTTACATTTCCATTGCAAGAATCTATAAGAAGTTCAAAAACCATAATTAAGAATTAGATAAGATAAATTATATGCTATCTTGCATATCCATATATAAGGATGATTAAAGAAGATCATGTTTTATTTAAACAATAAAACAAAGAACCCTGAGTTGACTTATAATCCCAATTAACAAAATTAAGGGAGACCCAACAATAATATAAGAATCCAATGTCAACTCACGACTACATTAAAGGTATTAAGGAAGACCAATCTCATTCCAACCATATATAAGAATGCAATTTCTATCTTAAAAAATCATTACAGAGTTAATGGAATACCAATATTATGTTTAGCAATTAAAAGATAATCAGATGATAATTTACATCTCTATAGTAAATAAACAAAAACGAGTTGCAAAATCTATCTCCGCCCCTGATCCGATGTGCAGAAAAATCCAAAATTCGATCCAGACCTCAATCCAACCCTCCATCCAACACTTAATCCAACCCTCCATCTGACACTTAATTCGACCCTCCATCCAACCCTCCATTCGAACCTTGATACGAAACTAAATTTATGAAAAATTCGAATTTAAAAATTTACAGGAAGAAAATCGATTTTGGAATGGTTAAGCCTTAAGGAAAGGACTGTAAATAATGCAGAGGCACTCAAGAAGTTCAAATTATTTGTTGTGGCCCCAAATTCGTTCCACGAATTATAATACTTCAAAATTAAAATTCAGAAATTAAAGATAAACATAACATAAATCGCTCAATTAAATTATGGGATTGTTTTCTAAAGATAGAAAGGGAAATACCACAACTACAGAGTTGCAATCCTTGACAACAATAACTAAAGAAAAAAATTCATAAGCTGCTATAGTGAACCAATAAAACACCCAATCTTGATTTATAAAATTTAAGACATAGAAAGAGGAGTTGAAGACTCAAAAGGTAAATTTATGGGTTATTCAAAAGATGGGGCAACAATCACATAGAGTTAGAAAATTCCAATTCGTAGAAAAATTAAAGCATGGATTTCAACTGGGATCCAGATTTATAAAAAACACAGGGAATTCACCAAACATTAACTCAAAGACTTGTATTTAATAAGTAAATCCTCCTATCTCTTTTCTATTGAAATCAGAACTTAGATTTAGAACTATAGACGACTTTACTTTTCTCAAATGCCAATCGAAATTCAAGAACAAGCTTCAAGAAATAAAACTACACAGTAACCAATTCGACTCAATGAAATGAAGAAATAAATTAGCCTCAATATAGTCATTGAATCGATGCACATCCCAATCTGACACTCAATTCGGTCCTGGATCTGACACCTGATCCGACCCTTGAAACAAAACTTGAAACAGAACTAAATTTCTCGTAAATTCGAATTTTACTCAACATGAAGCAAATAAGATTCTGGTGATTTCTAATCTTTTAGGATGAACAATAAATTAGTACCAAGTTTCTCACTTGATGTAGAAATGTACAGGTAGGTTCATCGTTTATTAAGCTTTAAGGAATAATCGTATTTCCTGAAGTATGGAAAGATAAATGAAAGAATATCATGACTAATTTTGGGGTTTTTCATTAGTTGGGAAGCACCCAAGTCAACACACCAGTCAGAACCAGAGTTCAATGCATAAGACCGCTCAACAAAACACAGTCAAACCCAACAAACAACTCCCAACACCAAGCGCACAATTAAGAGGAGGGAAGAATCCACGAATAAATCACTGTGCATAAATGTGAAACAAAAAAATATGGACTTCTACTAAGGAAATTGGCAGAAACTCGATTGAGGATTCCTGTCGCATATATGTATAAAAACATTTCCAATTCAATTCATCCGAATTAATTCTACACTTGGCAAACTAAAATCGGATCTGATATTTGACTGACATCGATTTACCCATACAAAAATGGGATTCTGGAATAGAAAGATTGACAACCAAATCACACAGAGAGACAAAGGAATTCAATCTAAATTAAGGAGTCTCCATGAATGTCTTATTCCAGGAACAATAAACCCAAGAGGCATTGAATACGAATCTTTAAAAAAATTTGGGAAAAAAATTTAACACGACAATAAATTTTAAAAATCCTGACATGCAAACCGAAGACATTGACCAATAAGAAATCACAGTTTGAGTATGTGTCTATTAGGAGAAGTTTAATCATTTAACCATTCTTATGAATAACCCATCTAGCAATGACAATTAGAATCCCAAGGAGTGGTAAAACAAAAGACGACGAATAAGGAAATTACATTACATTTAGTTGAAAAATGCATTTACAGCAGTGCAAGAGATTCAAATTCCATATTACGCAACCACCAAGTAACTTGCAATTTCGATATCAGAGAACCAATACAATTTATGACAATTTCTAAAACTGATATACAATTTAATCATATTACAAACTCAATCACAAATACAAATACCGTAACCGATGATGAAGAAATCTGAATATGTTCTTCAACAAATGGTGCTCCTTTCTTTCTCTTGCTTGCTAATCATTGAGACTTCACCGATACCTCCCATCTAATGCTAGGGGTACTCTTCTTCCCCCTCATCCCCTAGAGCCACAAAGGGGCTAGGCACACACAAACCATAAATACTCTATCTTCAAGCGGGCATGTCAAGGTAGATCCACCACTCTAGATCAATCTTGGTATCCCAACTCTCACAAGTAAAACAAGTCAAAAATAATTTGGCAGCATAAATTTACCAATAACCAGTCTGATCCCTTTCCCATATCGACTATTTGCATTATATCAATCATTTCACTGGCTGATCCCCACTTGCACAAATAATTTTATTTTTAATGAATTAATTTAGAACTATTCCTCAAACACTTGTCACCCTCTCCCCAAGTTGCACAAGTAATTCCATATTTTATTTTAATTAAAAGTCAATTTCCCTCGCATTTCCAAAATGTGCTCCTTAAATCACTCCTAGTTGTCTCTTTATTCCCCATATTCCCTTTTAATGATTGTCGCCTCACTAAATATGAGTTGATTCAAAATAGGAGCCTTCTTCTAGTTAGACTAGTGGTAGATAGACTTTAGATACCATTCTATGCGTACACATATTCTCTAACCTTTATTCCTTTCTTATCTTAAATTCAAATTTGGTATTTTCTTGAACACATGTGTATTAAATCAAATCTTTAGGTTTATCTCATTTTACTTGATTCTTAAATTGATTTATCTCATTCCTTTTAATTTAGTTAATAATTTAGTTTAGTATCCTTACAAGAACCCATAATTAGGATTAATTTTTTAATAGGCTTAGAATTTCACTTGGGATTTACAATTAATAAATTCAATCCTTATTTAATTAATTAAATATGGCAAGGCCTAAAGTTTTTTTTTTCAATAAATTATTATCTCAAGGTTTCCTAGGCCACCTACATTCAATTAATCAAGTTTTATTTACGCGACGCACCCATAAAGATGCACTCTGTGCTCCAAGGGTGCCACTCTCCTTTGACTGGTTTTGGTAGTTGTCCAACCCTTGGACTCAACACTCCATTCGAGCGAAGTTTTCAGAAACTAAGGGATTCTAAAGAATAAGGAATTTGCCTTATTGTGCGCCCTTTAGAATCTTCGTGAATGACTGCCTTGGTATTCCCTCGCGACATTGTGGACCTATCAAACTATGTAATCGTTAACCTACAATTCGAGCCATGACGAGAGTGCTAGTAGACTACAACAAGAACATTGCCACACCTCTCCCTCAATATCTACTTTCTGTGCATGGCCCTTCTACTGCTTATGTGAGTCCGATTAGTAAGCATCGTCATCCTACATCCATTAACAAAACAGTGTCAATAATCCATATACAAAAAATCATACTATAATCAATCATATGTCACATATGCATAAATGAAATAATCAAACCAATACAATCCACTCCCTAACTCTATCTAGAGTCCAAGGAGGTACATTGATGCCATCAACATCTATAATATGTCATGTGTCCTGCACAGTCAGGTAAACTTGTCAATAGAACTTGTAAATACATATATCAAGTAGAAATAAATCACAACCCATCAACATCATCATGAAAATCCATAGTCGAAACAAATAACATTGTACTATAACCGGATCACTTGCACACAAGTGTCGTCAAATAATAAGTCGATAGCATGTGCTTAGTAGAGAGGGATGTTACATACACCCCCTCTTGTTTTAAACTTCATCCCGAATTTGTACAATATATAAAGTGTAGTAAATAAAATTATCTGACAAGATCTATATGTCTAATCTATCAAACAAGTAAGGAAACTATTGACACATATCATATGCATCCTCTGAGGTAGCCGAGTGTGGACTATAATTGTCCCAGTGGACATTGACCTGATCGACTATTCGACATTGTAGTTGTTGAATGCAATAGTTCATAATGTGGATTGGATCCGTCATGAGAGAACCCTCATTCGATACATGCAAAGAAGTCATGTCGATCACATGTGTATGATCACTAACATCATGTATCAAAACAAATACATGAAAAACATTAATCATATGCCTCAAAGAGTCAGGAAATGATAGTCAATAAGCCACAGGTCCTTTCATTTCCACAACTTTGAAAGGTCCCACAAACATAGGGGATAGTTTAGCACCCCTTCCAAACTTGATCGAACTCTTGTGCAGTTTTACCACAAGAAAACTTGGTCGCCAACTTCATAACTACGGTCAATTTGATGTGCATCAGCACAAATCTTATGTTGATCTTGGGATTCTTTAATCATTTGTCTTATCGATTGAATTTGTTCTTCCATTTCTTGGATCACTTCTAGTCCTACCAAGACCTTATCCTCAAGTCGATGCCAACTCAACGATGTCCTACATGGCCACCCGCAAAGAAAATAAAACGATGTCATCTTAATGGTACATTTATAGTTTTTGTTGTATGGAAACTCTACTAGTGGCAAGAATTATTCCCAATGTTTATGTTGGTCCATTACATACATATGAAAAATATATTCCAAAATTTGGTTAGTTCTTTCTATCTTCCCGTCTGTCTCAGGGTGATAAGTTGTACTAAATTTTAGTTGTGTTCCCAATGCCTCTTGGAAACTAGTAAAAAATTGTCCTATAAACAACGATCCTCGATCAGATATGGTCCTTCTTGGCACACCATGCAACCTTCCAATATCATTGACAAAAACCCTAGATATGTCTTGCGCTTGATACGTCATACGTACATGAATAAAATGTGCACTCTTCATTAGAGTATCAACTACCATGAAAATCGAGTCATGTCTCCTTGCCTTCAGTGGAAATCCAACAATAAAGTCAATAGAAATGACCTCCCATTTCGATTCCAGAATAACGTGTGGCTATAATAATCCTGTCATATGTTCATGTTCATCATTCACTTGCTGACATTCTAGACATATTACCATGTAACTAACTATGTATGATTTCATTCCCTTCCGGAAGAATAAAGGCTTAAGGTCTTCCTTCATCTTCATGACTCCCAAATAAGCAATGTACACTGCTCTATGAGCTTCGATCAAGATCAAATTTCTCAATTCATTGTTAGGAGGACGTAAATCCTTCTATTAAATCTCAACAATCCATCATTGTCAAAATAATAGCCTTCAAAATTAGGTACCATCATGGTATCTTGTCCAATATTTTCCTTAACCTCTTTATACCAATCATTGTTGGTCTATATAGTTAGAATCTTATCATGAAGATTCATGTAAAGAGGTACTATCAAGAATATGTGTGGTCTTCATCTCAACTCATCTGCCACTACATTCACCGTAACTTCTATGTAAGTAATATCAAAGTCGTATTCTCTAAGTAGTTTTGACCATCACCTTTGTTGTGCATTCAAGTCACTCTGTTTAAATATATGCTACAATCCACAATGATTTGTCTTTAATTCGAATTTTCTTTCAATCAGATAGTGTCTCCAAACTCTGAAGTCATATACAATTTCCAATAACTCCAAGTCATGTGTTGCATAGTTCTCCTCATGCTTTCTCAATTTCCTTGAAATGTAAGCGATCACTCAACCATCTTGCATCAAAACTCCACCTAAACCTTACATGGATGCGTCTGTGCACACCAATAATTTCTTTTCTATGTCGGGGACTTTTAGTATAGGCGTTGTTKTCAACAAMTCTTTGATCCTTCCAAATTATTCTATGCATTCCTCATTCCATACAAACTTCTTGTTTTTATTCTACAATTCTATGATCGGATTTGTTATCTTCGAAAAACCTTCGATGAACCATCGGTAATATCCTGCTCAACCCATAAAGCTTCATACTTCTCGTACATTTTTCATAGTAGATCATTCCATAATAGCCTCTAATTCCATTGTATCCACATCGATACCTTCACCAGATATGATATGCCCCAAGTAATGAATCTTAGATTGGTAAAGATAACATTTTGTCAGTTTCTCGTATAATTTGTTTTCTCGTAGACAATGTAGTACCAATCTAAAATGTTCGTCATTATCTTATTTCATCCAAGAATAAATCAACATGTCATCAATAAATACTTGAACAAACTTGTCCAAGTATTCGTGGAGCACCCCATTCATCAAGCTCATAAATAGCCTTGGGGCATTTGTCATTCCAAACAGTAGAAATGTAAACTTATAGCATCTAAACCTTGTCTTAAATGTGGTTTTAGGAATATCTTCCTCTTTAATTCGTAATTGGTGATACCTTGATCTCAAGTCAATCTTTGAAAATACAGTCGCTCCTTTCATATGATAAAAAATCCATCTATTCTTAGCAACGAATATTGTTTCTTGCTCATCTCTTTGTTAAATTGATGGTAGTCAATACAAATTCTGCACGATCCATCCTTCTTTCTAACAAAAATAACTGGCGCACTCCAAGGTGACACACTTGGACGTATAAGTCTTAAGACCAACTATTCTTTCAATTTCATTTTCAACTGTTGTAACTCAGGCATTGAAATCAAATATGGCATACTTACTATCAGTTGAGTTCCAAGGTTCAAGTCGATTGTAAACTCCAAATTTATTTTGGATGGTAAACCTGGTAACTCTTCTGGGAAACACATATGTGAAATCTCGCACTATAGGAAGTTTTTCTAACCCTTCTGCCTTGTCCATTTTGTTTAGCTCTAAGATTGCATATAGCTAGCATACCTTGCACATACTCTTCTATAGTTATAGGGAAGATTATAAATCCCCATGTGACTACCTTGTTTCTTTCTTCAATCATATTATTCTTCCCCAAATCATCTGTCAAACTTAACCATTTCTTTCATAGTTAAGTATCACATCATGTGATTTAAGCTAGTCCCAACCAGTCATTACTCATATGATCCTAAGATCGTTACATAAGGTCTACCTTTATTACAAAATTTCCCAAGTTGATACTACAATCAAAATCTTTTCCCTATTGTTTATCTCTTCCTTTGCTATGAGGACCTTGTGAACTACATTGTGTAACATTTGAGGCATCAAGCTCCTCACTTTTGCTTGAAAGTTGAAGCTGAGGCCGAACACAAACTTTTTGACCTTTAAAATTTGTGTGTTTAGAGGTGGAGCATACCTAAGTAGGTCCATGAACATGGCCTCATACTCTRGCACCATACGACCCCCATGTCATRAGGTGTTCAACTCATTGAGCTRACGCTCTATGAATTCCTCTGAAAAATGTCTCTCCCGTAGCCATTCCTCAAACAAMTCCCATGACACGTCTTCTAAGACCATGTTTAGTTGAGGTAGGAGAGTCTTCCACCATAGAAGAGTACTCCCCTTTAGCTAAAATACTTCCATCCAGACTTTCATGTTGGAGGTCTAGTCACAAAGTGCAAAGCACATCGCCATGTTCTCCAACCATGTCTCGACAACTAAGTCATCCATAGCACCCATGAACTCGGGAAACTTCACCTTCTTGAGTTCTCTATGAATGCTACCAGTAGTATATGGATCATGTTGTGAACCCTCATTGGGTATAAACGCACTGCCCTCATCTCTATCTAGTCGGTTAATCAAGGCCTCTCACATCCTCTTAAAGAATCTCATCATACCAACCACATATCCCACAACAAGATGCTCCTGCTCAATGACTTATTCCTCTCCTTGGTGGTTAGACCCCTCTGGCATGGATTCTACTGGAGGTGTTGCGCCTCCTCCCCTAGCACCACGTTGTCTACCTCCACGACATCCTTTATCCAATATTACATGCATGGAAAATTTCAAAATTAATTAGCGATGTGATTTTAATCAATTTTTAACATAGTGGAAGGTGTAACAGTCCAATGTCATAGGGTTGAAACCGCTTTGATACCATATGTAACATCCCCTCCATTACGGCAACAAATAATGGTGACAAATAGAGTAAATTATTTTTGAAAAAATTGTTAGTACAAGTGACACGCGTCACGACATAAATCAATAACTACTCAATCAACAGAAAGAAACAACACTATTATTCAATCAACCATATCTCAAAATGATGACAAAAGGAAACTACGTGCCCAACCTATCCTGCATGGTTAGGACCTCCAAGACACATAAGCAATGCTCAAGTCCAGGATTCATCTGGTTTATTTTGACCATTTAAGGTCTCAAGACTGATGATTGTTCTGAATAACAAGGAAGTATCTAAATCCCATTAATTCAATCATACACCACTATTCAAGACTAGAATCATAAACGTACTTAATTATCAATTCATCATAGTGCAATAATAATCTACTCTACTTAATAAATCCTTCAAGCAATGCTTAAGTGTAATTTTGAATAAGAAAATGAAACATAAAGATTAATAAGAACATCATTAGCATAAGTACAATATTAGGAGTGGGAAGAGATGTAATTAAATCTTCATTAGTATCGTGTCAAGTCAGGCTCAGTCCAGGTCAAGCATCAAATCAAGTTTTCAGCATTTGCAATAAATACAACTCCTATGTAACTCAACCATGTACCTTACTAACATGATATATCTTAATTAAGAATTCATAGGTACTTCAGATGCTAGTTACACTTCCAATCATAAAATCCCATAAGAATATTTAATGTCTCTCCTAAGCACCACATACAAAATTCAATACCACTATAAGTATCCTCCTTAATTATAAGAGATCAATCATAATTAACAATTAATAATAAGTCTACTTCTTACATATCCATTTCAAAAGAACTAAGAGGTTCAATCATAACAAACAATTTGGRAAKATTCCAAGACTACCTTACATTTCCATTGCAAGAAACTATAAGAAGTTCAAAACCCATAATTAAGAATTAGATAAGATAAATTATATTCTATCTTGCTTATCCATATATAAGGATGATTAAAGAAGATCATGTTTTATTTAAACAATAAAATAAAGAACCCTAAGTTGACTTATAAGCCCAAGTAATATAACTAAAGGAGACCCAACAATAATATAAGAATCCAATGTCAACTTACAACTCCATTCAAGGTATTAAGGAATACCAATCTTATTCCAACCATATATAAGAATGCAATTTCTATCTTTAAAATTCATTAAAGAGTTAAGGGAATACCAATCTTATGTTTAACAATTAAAATATAATCATATGCTAATTTATCAAGGGAACCCCAAGGTAACCTCAAACCAACTTTAGGTTGTATTCTAAGCTATACAACTAGAGAGGGCTCTCTCAAAATAGGTAAACACTGAAAATACTCAAAAATATTTGGCAATGAGCAGAAAGAGGTCATATTCTACAATAGGACAATTTTTTTTTTTGTTCTAAAAGGGTTGGTAGGACAAACAAGAGAAGTTAACCATTGGGCAATGGGGTCAAATCCTGAACTTAAAAATATTAAGTCAATAGTTGGTGGTGTACTCTCAGAACGTAAAGGCAAAGTAAGTATTGTTTTTCAAAAAAGATCAATATTTGGATAGCAACAAAAAAGACGAAAGGACATCCCATTACACTAAGAGAACCTAGAAAAGGGTGAGTTATTAATGTAAATTTAGAATAAAAATATAAATGAGATGGATCGCCATGGACAGAGGACCGAATATAGATGAATTATGAACATCAAACTCTTAACATGAATAGTTATTTACCGTATGAATGGAGCATCAAATGTAGATGAATTCCAAACATTTACTCTTAGCTAAATACTAGAAAGAGCAAACAATAATGTAGATAAGAATTAATAGAAAAAATACACTAAAAACAACATTGTGATGAATCTTTGCCTACAAAAGCACAATTCTTGTATATTAATTCATAAATTTCTTCTGAGAAATTGATAAACAGTCCAATAGCCTCTCTGGATAAAAAGTACAACCATTTCTCATTACAAAATACATGTTTAAATAACAAAAAATAATAACCATCATGTTGCTAATTGTTTGGAAAAAAAAATCAAATAATGAAATCAAACACAATGTAAAATTGGTTGCAAAAATATCGCCAATGTTGGAGTTCGAGTCAAACTTTTTGATTTGATATTCTTGTCTGCCACCTCATCTATTTACCGTTGATCTTATCCCTTAAATCTCTTCAAATGTTGATTTTGTGCATGATATCTAGTGTGTGATATCTACATTTTCTTCTTTATAATTCTTTTCCTTTTCCTTCTTATATCCATAGCATAAAACATTTATTTCTCTGCTATTTAAAATTTTATTTTTACCTTTATAAATTTTTCCACCATGAGAAAACAATTTCTTCATAGCATTGGAAAATCCATGGTTTATATTGAAATGCACTTCTCCAAAATTTATCCTCATAAATATTCAGGCTACACAGTTATGGAAGAAAAACAAAATAGTGAATGGTTGCAATGGTATTGGGAAGCTTGCGAATACTGGTTTTAATACATACCACTCCATCCTCTGCAATCCACCATGAAGTGACACTTACTCCCACATCAAAATCATGGTTTTGATTGCGGAATTATCCCCAAGTTTTAAACTTCGCGCTATTTTAACCTACACAATGGATATGAGCCCCTTTGACTTTTGGGCTTAGTTTGATATTGGTGCCCATGACTTGACTTGGGTTTATGAATTAAATATTTAAAATTAATATAGATATTTTAATTGAAATATTTATATTAATAATTGTAATTTTTTTTATTTTTCTAAGGAATTTTGGCATATGGGGTTCATTATATGATTTTGTGGATAAGACAGGTGGGCTCAAGTTTAACAGAATAAGGAATAATGAGGCAAATTTTTTAAATCATGGAAGACATGAGATTCCACCATGGTAGGGGGTTTATGCATTTTTTATTTTATAAGGATTTGGATATTTTAAGCAATGAAAGGTTACTATAACACACATAATAGTTCCAATGCTAGCAAGGTTGATAGAAGATTGCCAAGGGGAAATCTAAATATGTCATGAAAAGACAARGAATGCAAASGTTTGGAGAGCAATGGATAAGGAGTTTCAGAGCTTAAAAATGTAAATTAACAGATGAAAACACCTTCTAAACTCAAACCTTCAAGATGGTMTTATAAAAGGTGTTTGATAAATTCATTTACTAGAAGATCCTTCCTCTGCAACTCTTTTCAGATCTACAAYTTGGTTGGGTATCTTTTGAAAAGTGTTTTGTAGRATTTCCATATCTATGGGTTCTTGATCCTTCTTATTTGAAGGTGGTTTGGGAAGAATTTCTATCTTCTTCTTGGAAGAAKAAGTTGATTCAATTTCAGGATTTATGTTATCCTTCAAGTTGAGAATGTCCTTTTCAATGGTAACTTATTCTTCAAAAGCTTCTAACAAAGTATTATTTTTARACCTTTTAACCTTTTAACATATTTCTTTGTCCATGTAACTTATAAACATATAAATATTGAAGTTGGATATAAGCTTTCCGGTCTATATGAACTTGAAMTTAGTGAGGATCCAATGTTGGGTCTAGAAAGAGAGCTCTAAACTCACCTCTTATGTGTTCCAAAGGGTGCACAAATAGCTTGATTCCYCTCTCAAATATTTTTCTACTCCATCACATTGCTTTCATTATTGATTCCTGATTTTAATTGCATCCATTGATTTCATTTTAGTCTCGTAGAGAAAGAAAATAACATGATTTTCCAATTTGATTATATCTCGAACTCCAATTTCCATTGAGTCATCACCTAAAACCCTACAATTCCAAGAGACTAGATTCACTATTTATTTGAGGTTTTTATGGGTCCCACTTTAAGGGGCGTAGTGATTCATGATGGTTTTGAAGGTTTAGTATCACATCATATCAATATCTGTGGGGTTTTCTGAGAGACCAACATTATTTCTTTGTATCCATGCTCCTCCCTCAATTTTTGGGATTCTTTCCTTCTAGATCTACACAACAGGTTCTCCTCCAAAGTCTTATCTTTGAACTCCTCTTCTGTAGAGGCCATGATCTCTAGTCCTATTATTTTATGTTCTCGAAAGGTTATTTTTTCATCCTTGAAGTTTTATAATTCTTCCAAGTCCATAGAGGGTTTTACTTCCTCATTCATTTTTTGTTCCATTCCACTTTTGTTTCCTAGTTCTTCCCATATAAGAATAAGTTTGGACTAAAGGGGGATCTTCATAAGGTATTTTTCCTTCATTATATTTTCACTTTTATTCTGTAGATGACTAGTTTGATCTAGGTCCTCATGAGCACCAAATCTATTATTCTCTTGAATAATTCCATTATTCATGGCTATACTCGAGACCCCCAAATGGTTTGAGGTTGATCGCTTTACATGTTTGTTTCCCCCAAGTAATTTTCCCATGATCGAGGATGGTTTATTCCATGAAAATGACTTGAGTCAATCCCCTAAATTTACATTAGATCCTAACTTCCTTTAGATATATTTCCATTATTCTTCATTCCCTGAGTCTGGTGTCTATTTATTTCAATATTGTTTATAGTCTTTGGTGAATTTTTGTATTCATAACTAAAGTGGAGTTGTTCATAGTCAAGTTTTTGAATGTGATTCTAGTTATCAAGTGAAATAAACACTACTTCATGTAAATTTCTTTCTCTAGGTATACCTCAATATAACTTATGACACGATAGAACATTTTTTCCCTTGGTTCCACCATGTGTACGTATTTTCCAAGTATTTCCTATGTAGCACAGTGCATCATCACTCCACCAATGAAGTGGAAGTTGTAGGAGGTTCACCCATATTGGAAAAACATAGGGTACATTCTTCTTGGGATTGAATTCAAGTGACTATATATTCAAATACATACCCCTATCACCTATAAGATATGACCTATTATGAAAAATCAAGTCCTAATATTCCTTGGTTTCGAGGAGAAATGCATAACGACCTCTCCCATAAAATAATTGGTGGGGTTTTCCTTTGATATGCGGATTCCAATATTTTTAAATTCGTGTTGCCCATATTTTTGGGAAAGGACATATCACCGTAAATTCATACTAGGCCATGATCTACTAAATATATGGATTTGCATCTAGACTAAGTTGGAGGATGTTAACTTCTAGAATTTTCTCTAACCTCTTCACAAATAAAGTTGTTTGAGACATGGAACCTTTAGCATAGGCCATGATCATTTCCTAAAATGATAATGCTTCATCATCATGAGGAGGCTTCCTCCTCCCCCCGACATTCACATCAATCCAAAAAGTTGACTCGTTACAAGGTTTCAGAGTTGCACCAAGGTTTAACATAACATATATACACAAATTCCCAACCCTATACTTCATATATATATATATATATATTCTCAACAATAATTTATGAAAACTAAAACAGTAATATCCTAGAATGTAGATTTTTCATCAAGGAAGCACTATTTTAGTCATAAAATTTATGTTTGATATTGAAATTGGGTCATTATAATTGAATTGAGAATCATATTCATGCATTTATGTCCACTAGAAACATTTTCGATCAACTCATTTATTATCCCCTTCAAAATTGATAAAATTGGATGGGCACATAAGTGGTTTTCACATTTTTCAATTTAGAACACCAATAATTTCTTTGGTAATAATTTTGTTTATATGATGTCGAAATTGAATTATTCGAAATGGGTTATAAACTAGATTTGAAGGTATATATCCCATATAAATATTTTTGAATTTTCTACTCATTCGGTCCCCTGAAAATTGATTGTTCTGATACTTTTCCTATTTTTTTTGGTCGTACCTTCTGTGAGTATTTAGATAATAAATTTTCCATAAAATGTCAAATTGGAGTGATTACAAATCAGTATTGAATTATATGCATAGGTTTATATCGAATAGATAGAGGTTTTTTAAATTATTTTGAATACTATGTAAAATCTTCTTTGCAACAACTTGGAAGAAATAGTTGTTTTCAATTTCAAGCTTGGACCAATAGTCACCATTTTGGAAATAAAGTTTTCATTTAGTTTCGGATTGGAATGATTCTAGTGGGATATGATATTATATTTCGGTATATATCTCCAATAAAAACATGACTTAAAATATGTTTATTTGTCATATCAAATATGTGATGAATAATCAAAATGAATAAATGTGTCATTGTTGAATTTTGGGACAAGCGATTAATATTTTGGGTATAATTTTTTTGTTCGATATTGGAATAAAGTGATTCAAATTGAATAAGAAAAGAGAGTTCAAGGAACACATTCTCTATAAACATGTTTTAATTTATTTTTTAACTGTCTTTGATTGGTCCCATGAAATAGAAATGTCCTAACTATGTTTTTAGGAAAACCATTAGTCAAAAATGTGCTATAGGTATGAAAAAGAACTCATTTATCGTAAATTTTGATTTGGGTATTTGGTATATTTTGTGAGTTTTTTCATTACAATGTAATACTTTATTCTACCAAAAATCTCATTAACCCATATCATATATTGTGAGATGAAGTCAAATCAATTTATTTGCATGCCCAAAAATCAATAATTGTGATTTGCAAAAATATCATAGCATATGTTAAAATAGACTTAAATGATTCTTTATTTGCAATTTTTTATTTGAGATATGATTTGAATCCACATTTAACCATTGAATTTCCTCATCTTGTTGGTTTTTTCTGCATGGTAGTTTGTTTTTTGGGTGGCTCATACTGCACCAAAAAATCTTTCTTTTATATTTATAACTTAATTCATGCATCTATATGTCATAATTCTAAATGAGTATCACTACATATGATATCTCGCAGAGAGAGTAGTCAAGAATTTCTCATGTTGATCCACATATCATGTGTTTTCCCTAAAAACCAATGAAAATAGCACTACTATGCCTTTGACATATCCCCAACAAAAATACCAAAATGAAGGTCTAGTTAATTACCATTGTTGTTTTATAATAAGAGTAACTAAATGTAATTTTCATTAATTTGTTAATCTGGGGTCAAATTTTCCTTATTTACTATTGGTTTTCTGTATGCTTCTACAGAAAAGAAACTACATTGTTAGCTAAGAAAGAAGCTAATTTTGTAGAAAATAAAACATACTTCTAAAAATTGAAATGAAAAAATTAAAATAACACACAACATAAATGAAATGAATTGAAATGCATAAATTTTGAGAAAGAAAATAATGTTGCAGAAAATGAAACATGCTTACACACATCAAAATACACCAATTAAAATAATACACACAATAGGAAGAAAATGAATTGAAATGCATCTATTTTAAGTAATAAAATAATGTTGTAGAAAATAAAATATACTTGCAGAAATTGAAATACAGAATTTAAAATAAAAAATACATAATAGAAAGGAAATAAATTGAAATGATTATATTCTACTCCTACTCTAGTGCATATGAAAGATATTTCCATGCCCTTCTTAACCTGTAAATCACATTAATCAAAATTAAAGAATAATTGAAATGTAAATGAAAGAAAATTCTATAACTATCCAAAGTGTCTTTTATTATTCAATTTGATCTCATTTTCCAATTCCAAACTCTATATCTCTCCTTTTTAACAATTCATTAATTCTTATGTTTTTATAGAGAGACTAGTACAATCTCATATTAGTTGGAAAGAATCTCAACTAAATAGAATTGCATGACCAACATAAGGAATGGAGATAGGATTCCATATTATTTGAAAATAATCCCAACTAAATAGAACCAAAATATTCATAGAAAAGGTTTTACAATATCAAATCAAATTAGATGGTATGTAATCCTAGATATTATCATTTTATATCCTATTAATATTAACTGAAAAATAATTCCAACTAATATAATAATAATAATAATAATAATTATTCTCATTTATGATTTATTTATTTAAAATATTAAATATTTTTATATGTTACATGATCTCCATACCATGGATAACAACGATCATATAATTCCATAAGTATCACAAACAAAACATATGTTTATGCTTCATAATGTTGTCAAGAGTGTACCATATTTTGGACTCAACATATCTATCAAGGTTCAAGAGGTTATCCTTCACCTATTCTCCATAAAAGAATTTATACAATACTCATGTTGAAATATGAGACAAGAAAACGTAAGAAAAAAAAATTGTTTCTGACTAGCAAATTATTAAGAGATGGTTTGACAAACACAATGTCAGCGCTAAAAATTTTGAAATATGTAATTTATTTCTTAATTGGATATAGTCAATGAGCCTAAATGTAAGCACTTTAAGTTTCAAAATTGATGGTTTGGTATTTTGCAAAAACATGGAAAAATAGCAATTGGTACATATAGACTGCAAAGTTTAGAGGGTGATTTAGATTCCATCCCAATTAATAACAAAATTGTCAAATAATACTTCACTTGCAAATTATTAAGAGATGGTTTGACAAACACAATGTCAGCGCTAAAAATTTTGAAATAT
>JASDQU011176714.1:0-20971 GCA_032191745.1 Picea mariana
CGGGGTTTCCCGTGACAAGGAACTTGTGCAGGTTGAATTCGTGACTTAGCGATACCCGATAGAGCATTGAGAAGGGGGCGATGTGGAGGAAAGGACTTGCACGTGCATCGGGGTTCAGCAATTCAGGGTTCTCGGTGACGAGAAAACTGCAGCAGGAGGAGTCACGAAATTCTGAAACGCAACGGTCCCATAGCCATAGCGTTGAAGTGGAGGACAGGTGTCATCACACTTCGGGGATCGGGACTTGGAAGAGTCTGTGAATTTGTGCAGTAGGAATCACGATCTAGCGAAACGCGATTTCCCGATCACAACAGGAGTGGGCCATAGGAACCAGAGCGCAAGACAGGTGTCGAAAGGTCCAATCTTTCCGGGAGTTAGCTCCAGGTGGCATCGGATATCGGAGGATCAGAGATCCTGAGGACGTAAGTTGTATGCTCAGTTTCGCGAAGTCTGAAACTCTGATAGGAGGAAGGGACCGTGGTCGAGTGGACCAACAGGTCACATGTGAAAAGAGTTAGCCAGAGGGGCTAAAGGGTGCAGTGGTACAATCGAATATCGGGAGTCGGGGATTCATGAGAGCAGTGACTCACGACAGCGTGAGTACCGATTTCCTAACGGAGTAATTCCCCATAAGAAGCAGGAAGCCGTGGGTGAATAGTCATCGGGGTTTGGGGATTTGTGAGACCCGATTTCATGAGTTCAAGATCCATGATCACGCGAAGTCCGATTTCCCGATAGCACAAGGGAAGATCATAAAGATCATTCTGTGGGTGTGAAAACCTCCCGATAAGGGGTTGAAGAGAATTTTATCTCTTCGGGCCAGTGAAGAAGAAGGTCTTGGTGGGAGCGGACGTGCCCGGTGGCGCGTTTGCGTTAGAGTGGTATCAGATCTTGTCTCTGTTTGTATACTTCAAACAGAGGGAGAAAGGGGAAGAAAGAAGCTCTCTGATACTCACGTCGAGTGGTATCCGAGCGAGGTTATTTCTCTGTTTTCTGTAGCAGAGAAGGAAGGAAAATTTTGCCATGCCTCCGAGGAGAGAAAGATAATCAACCGATCCAGAGGATAGGGGAAACCAGAGAGGCAGAGGGAGACAAGCACAAAATCTAGATATGGAGAGGCAGATACGTGATCTCCGAGCGAGATTAGAAGATATGGAAGCAGCACAGAGACGCACAGCCAATGCTGGAGATATGAGCGACTCTGAAGGCGAAGCTGAAGCTAAACAACAAGGGGAAGTTACAGTCGAAGATGCAGCCAACGAGCGATTAATTAAAGCTATTGCCCGGATGAGTTCGAAGACAAATATGGACATTCCAACTTATGAAGGGAGTCTAGATGCAAAATAGCTAGTGGATTGGATTAGAGCTCTTGACACCTACTTCGATTATGAAGACATCGAAGAGGATAAAAAGGTCAGGCATGCTGTCACAAAATTGAAGGGACACGCAGCATTATGGTGGGATGAACTTCAAGCAGATAGACGTTCCAAAGGCAAGCAAAATATCAAAAGTTGGGATCGAATGATTACGAAGATGAAGGCAAAGTTCATCCCAAGGGATTATCAGATCACACTGTTCAGGAGGATGCAAAACCTGAGGAAGAAGTTGATGACAGTAAAGGAGTATACTGAGGAATTCTACAAGCTCAATATCAAAGCAGGTCATCGGGAGAGCGATCATGAAAAAGTTTCCAGGTATATGAATGGCTTAAGATATGATATCCAGGATGAGATGAGTATGAAAACCATCATAACAGTGGAGGATGCGTATCAGATGGCATTGAAAGCTGACGAAAAGCTAAGCCGTAATCCAGCACAGTGAGGCAGGGGTAGGAGCCAGCCAAAAGGTAAGTCAGTTACCCAAGACAGGTTTCAGAAATCTAAGGACGACTGGAAAAAGCCTTAGACAAGAACAGAAAGAGGTGGAAGTTCACAGCGAGGCCAGCACATTGAACAGCGAAGGCAGCAGACAGAGCAGAGTGGAGGATATGCTAATAATAACACATTTCCTCGTACCAGAGGTAGAGGAAGAGGCAGAGGAGGAGTCATCATATGCTACACATGTGGGAAGAATGGACACAAGGCCATTGACTGTCCAGATAGGAAGGATGGAGGAGGAGCTCACATCACTGAGGCACAGAGGAGAGATGCTAAAGCAGAAGATGCAGAAGACGGAAGGTCGTTGATGATGCGTAAGGTTCTCTTAACACTCGAGAAGGAGGTGGAGGACACAACCCAAAGAAACTGACTTTTCAAAACCACATGAAAGACCAAAGAAAGGAAGTGCAAGGTTATTGTGGACATTGGAAGCACAGACAATCTCGTTTCAACTGAGATGGTGGAGAAACTAGAGCTGGAGACAACTGATCACCTGAGTCCATATAAAGTTTCATGGCTACAGAAGGGACATCAGGTGAGTGTCACTAAACAGTGCTTATTTGACATCAAGATAGGAGGATACAATGATAAAATACTCTGTGATGTTATTCCTATGGATGTATGTCATTTATTGCTAGGCATACCATGGCAATATGACAGGAATGTAGTTCATGATGGGAAGATGAATACGTATACTTTGGAGAAGAATGGAAGAACACATATGCTACTTCCAATCAAAGATAAGGAGGTGAAACCAGAAGTGAACAACAGGGTACTTCTCATGAGTGGGAAGGAACTTCTGGCAGAAGTAAAGAAGAAGGAAAATCCACAATGTTTTTTGGTCAGGAAACCAAAAATTGTTTTGACCAGCACAAGGATGGATGATTTGCTGGAAGAAATTCAGGAACTGCTGGAAGAGTTCGTTGATATAGTGGTAGACAAATTACCTCATTCGTTACCACCGGTGAGGAGCATGAGTCATCATATAGACCTCATACCAGGAGCCAGTTTACCAAATAAGGCCGCGTACAGGTTGACGCCGCAGCAGAACGAAGAAGTTAAAAGGCAGGTACATGAACTGCTGAATAAAGGACTCATCAGGGAGAGTTTAAGTCCGTGTGTCGTTCCAACGGTACTGAGTCCAAAGAAAGATGGAGGTTGGAGAATGTGCACCGATTCCAAATCCATTAACAAGATAACCATCAGGTACAGGTTCCCATTACCACAGATGGATGACTTGATGGACTGTTTAAGTGGAGCAAATTTTTTTTCAAAGGTTCATTTGAAAAGCGGATACCATCAAATTCGCATGACGGAAGGCAATGAGTGGAAGACAGCCTTCAAAACCAATGAAGGGTTGTATGAATGGATAGTCATGCCGTTTGGATTGACGAATGCACCGAGTACATTCATGAGACTGATGAATGAAGTGATGAAGGAATTCATTGGTAAGTTTGTCATTGTTTATCTGGATGACATATTAATTTTCAGCAAAACAAAAGAAGAACATATGAAGTATTTAGCTGCAGTAACGAGGAAGCTACAGCAAGAGAAGTTGTTGATCAACACGAGAAAATATTCATTTATGAAGACAGAGCTCATTTACTTGGGATTTGTCATATCGGCGAATGAATTGAAGATGGATCCAAGTAAAGTGGAGGTAATTAAAAATTGGCCATCACTGAGAAATATTTTCGAGGTGAGAAGTTTTCATGGACTGGCTAGTTTCTACTAGAAATTCATCAGGAATTTCAGTGGAATTAGAGCAGCAATGATGGACACAGTCAAGAAAAGACATAAATCTTTTCATTGGACTGAAGAGGCAGAGAAGAGCTTCAATCTGTTGAAGCGGAAGATCACCAAACAGCCGGTTTTGGTATTGCCGGATTTTACGAAAGTGTTCCAAGTAAAATGTGATGCAAGTGGCTTTGCCATAGGAGCGGTCTTGAGCCAAGAGGACAGACCAATTGCATATTTCAGCGAGAAGATGGATGAGGCAAAAGTGAAGTACTCCACGTATGATAAAGAATTTTATGCTATCATACAGGCGTTGAATAAATGGAGGCATTACTTGATTCCGAAAGAATTTGTTCTGTATAGTGATAATCATGCATTATAGTTTGTGACTCAACAGGAGAAGTTGAATTAGAAACATGCTAAATGGGTAGAATGTATGCAGAATTTTACATTTGTAATTAAACACATTTCAGGTACTGCTAACAAAGTGGCTGATGCTTTGAGTAGGAAGTGTTTGTTGCTGCAGGAGTTTCGAGTCAAAACATTGGGTTTTGAAAATCTCAAGGACATGTATGCAAGTGATGCAGATTTGGCAGAGGCATATGAGGCAATTGAGAATCCAGTTCTTAGAGACAGAAGCCCTTGGATAGATTACATGATCCAAAATGCATTGTTATTCAGGGGAAATCAGTTATGCATTCCAAATTGCTCCATGAGGGAGAATCTTCTAAAAGAGAAGCACAGTGGTGGATTGGCAGGGCATTTTGGCCACGACAAGACATTTGCAAAGCTGAGCGAAGCCTACTTTTGGCCAGGAATGCGGTCGCAAGTCAAGAATTTTGTTGACAGGTGCAGAATTTTCCAGCATTCAAAGGGCAGGAAGCAGAATGCAGGGTTCTATCAATCATTACCCATACCCGAGAGGCTGTGGGATGAAATCAGCATGGATTTCATATTAGGATTACCGAGGATGCAAATAGGACATGATTCGATCTTTGTGGTGGTTGACAGGTTTTCCAAAATGGTACATTTTATTCCATGCCAGAAGACGAGCGATGCAACTCATATCGCAAATTTGTTCTTCAAGGAGATCGTTAGACTTCATGGTTTACCCAGAAGCATAGTATCGAACAGGGATACGAAGTTCATTGGACATTTCTGGAGGACACTCTAGAAGAAGATGGGAACTAATTTGATGTTTAGTTCTGCCTATCATCCTCAGACGGATGGGCAAACAGAGGTAGTAAATAGAAGTCTGGGAGATTTATTAAGAAGCTTGGTGACAGAGCACCACAGCAGTTGGGACAACGTGTTGCCACAGGCAGAGTTTGCATACAATGACTCAGTGAATAGAAGCATAGGAAAGAGTCCATTTGAGATTGTATACGATAGGCATCCAAGAGGAGTATCTGAAGTGAGAGACTCAGAGCAGATAATGACTAAGAGCGCAAACGCTGAAGAGTTCACAGAGGCGATGGAAGAACTTCACAGCAGGGTGAAGCAGCGATTGCTGGAATCAAACCAGGAATATAAGCGCAGGGCGGATCAGCATCGGAGACAACTTCGGTTCGAAGTTGGTGATCTAGTTTTCGCACATATGAGGAAGGAAAGGTTCCCAAGGGGAACATACAACAAGCTGAAAATGAAGAAAATTGGGCCATGTAGAGTCCTTAAGAAATTGGGAGAAAACTCTTATGAAATTGAGTTGCCGAATGGCATCGGAATATCTTCTACATTCAACGTCTCAGACTTATATCCATATAAGGATGAATAAGCAGGAGCTTGGAGTGATGAACAGCCAGAAATCCAATGGCAGAAGTAGATGTCGATTGCAGAAAAGCCACAGATGGAGCATATACTTGACAAGAGAGTGAGCAAAAAGACCAGACGGAAACAATACTTCGAGTATTTGGTCAAATGGAAGAACCATCCAGTGGAAGATGCCAGCTGGGAGACAAAAGCAGTCATTCAAAATCATGGACAGACCATGCAGGAGCTCATGGATAGGATCCCATGAAAGTTTTCAAGCTGAGGAGTATGATGCAGGAGCATCGCCAACTCAGCAAGCGAGCCAACACATCAAGCAGAGATCAGTTGGATAAAGAAACCCAAATTTTTAAAAGTGCTTTGGGATTGTAGCGCAAGTCTTTAATGAAGCCATTTTATGGAGGCGCATTGTATATTGTATCAGACCTCGAGCCATACGTTCTTGTCTAAAGTAGATGGGATGCATTTAATAGATTTAATGCAGGTAGATAGGATTTATTTCCAGATTAGACAGTTTTAGATGAAAGGAGGGAAAATGGATATAGACACCTTCATTGTATCATTGTAACATTAGCCAGCATTCAAAAGAGAAGAGCAAGCAGAGAAATAGTGTATGAAGAACATCCATGTACAGGCAATTGAATTAATAGAAGGAAGCTTTGATTCAAGCACATGGTTTTGTTGTTTTCTCTGTGTGTTGATGTTGTGCTCATGAGTGTTTGCTTTCTGGTTATGCATTTTCTTTGTATATGCTTTGCATGTGATTTCATGGTTTAAACTGAAATCTGAAGGAGAATAAGTTTCAATTGTTTCTCTATATGAGCCAGGAGATTCCTGCAAGATGTGCAGATGAAGTCATCCGCAAAGAGTGCATTGATGAAGGCTCAGTTAGTTTAACACTTGTTCTCATTCATCTAGGAGTGGATTTAGGTTGTTGAAGCCATGCAAAGAGTGCACAGGCTGAAGAAGAAGTCTCAGTTGTGAACCTGAGCAAAGGAAGTCAGAGACTGCTGCTGCAGGAAGTGCACAGAGTCGGAAGGATTCAACACTGGGGAAGTTGTTGAATGTTGAGTGCAAGGAATGCGTGCAATATCCTCTGAAGGAATCAGAGTGGAAAGATCAGGAGGTATAACACCTCTATGGTATCATTGAAAGAGATCCCAGAAGGTTTGGGTCGAAGAAAGTTTGAGTAGGAGCTGCAAGCGTAGGTGTTAGAGAGTAATTCCTGAGAAGGAACACTTAGCCATACTCAAGAAATCTTCGAGGAGGAGGAATCGATGGTCAAGATTCGCAGAGGAAGATTGAGAAATCCCGTCAGTCGTTAGATCCTGAGGAGATGTGCATGGTTTAAGCCTTAGAGTAAAGGGGAGGAGTTAGGTAGTCATCGGGTTTCGGCATCGAAGAATCAGAGTTTCCAGAGGTGTAAGACTCTCACAGGAAGGAATCGTGATCCGTGGTTTCCCGAGAGGATCAGAGCCATTGATCTCGACAGGAACACGTGTCAAGGAACAAGGAGCCATCGGGGTTCATCCCATCGGAGATTTGGGGTTTCCTATGACAAGGAACTTGTGCAGGTTGAATTCGTGACTTAGCGATACCCGATAGAGCGTTGAGAAGGGAGCGACGTGGAGGAAAGGACTTGCATGTGCATTGGGGTTCGAAAATTCGAGGTTCTCGGTGACGAGAAAACCACAGTAGGAGGAGTCACAAAATTCTAAAACGCGACGGTCCCACAGCCATAGCGTTGAAGTGGAGGACAGGTGTCATTGCACTTCGGGGATCGGGACTTGGAAGAGTCTGTGAATTTGTGCAGCAGGAATCACGATCTAGCAAAATGCGATTTCCCGATCACCAAAGGAGTGGGCCATAGGTGCCAGAGCACAGGATAGGTGTCGGAAGGTCCAATCTTGTCGGGAGTTAGCACCAGGTGGCATCGGAGATCGGAGGATCGAAGATCCTGAGGATGTAAGTTGTACGCTCAGTTTCACGAAGTCCAAAATTTTGATAGGAGGAAGGGACCGTGGTCAGGTGGACCAACAGGTCATATGTGAAAAGAGTTAGCCAGAGGGGCTAAAGGGTGTAGCGGTACCATCGGAGATCGGGAGTCGGGGATTCATGAGAGCAGTGACTCACGACAACGTGAGTACCGATTTCCCGACAGAGTAATTCCTGATAAGAAGCAGGAAGCCGTGGGTGAATAGTCATCGGGGTTCGGGGATTTGCGAGACCCGATTCTGTGAGTTCAAGATCCGCGATCACGCGAAGTCCTATTTCTTGATAGCACAAGGGAAGATCATAAAGAGCACTCTGTGGGTGTGAAAACCTCCCGATAAGGGGTTGAAGAGCATTTTAGCTCTTCGGGCCAGTGAAGAAGAAGGTCCTGGTGGGAGCGGACGTGCCCAGTGGCGCGTTTGCATCACCATTCTATAGAAAACCATCAATATACATGTATCATAACTAATATATCACCTACTAACAAAATATACAATATATTCTTCATGGCATGATAGGTCGTTTCACTTGGGGTAACTCATCAGCCTCAACCATCTTCACATTATTTTAGGGAGGCCCCTCACCAACATACAAGCCAATATCTATAAAATAGTAGATGGAAATAATTATACTATTATAATAAACCTTATAATTAATCACATGTGCATTAAATAACACAATATATATATAACTATAATAATTAAAATATAACAATAATAGTACCTCTCACATCTAGTGGTCTAGCCATAGTAAATTGGATCTTTAGATGTCCTCACTATTCCATCCCTAGGTATGTATATTGTACACGATAGAGGACATGATCATCCTCACAATATAATAGATCTAGACCTTATGAACACATTGGATTACAAGGGTACAATTGTTACCCACTGTTAGGAAACATCTAACCCCACATGCATGTAGACACATAAATCATTGGTCTTGGAAGGAGCTACTTGAATATTTTCCAATATGACAAGAAACCACTCAAAAAATAAATTAAATATCTTTTAAGTAAAGTTTAATATATGCCACCCCTCAAACATGTTATAATAGTGATCTGGAGAAATAAATAAAAAAAATCATAAAAGAATGGATTTAGGGTTAGGGTTTTGGATTTTACTTTTGTTAAAAAGGCCCTTAGAGCCTCATTGTAATAATCATATTCTCACAGATGTGAGTAGCTGTCACATCTCTTCTCAGAGATAAGCTACCACCATTCCACCGAGTCTTTCACTCTGTATTTTACAGTCTCTGTACATTTATTTCATTAATAGAAATCGTGTATTATTGTATATCTATGACTCTTGTTATTTCCACTATATCTCTATTATATTGTTGTCTCTCTTGCAATATCTCTAAATATTTATGTGTTATATCTCCGCTCTCATTTCGTGCCAAAAATAATCCGGATCAGTGGTATCAGAGAAGGCTGCTCTTGATCGTTTTTCAGTGCATGTCCCCGACGAGGTCCAAGTATAGCAAGTTGGGTCTGGAGCTTGTCTCTCTTGAGGACAATCGCTCTCGCACACCCAAGAAACCCTCAATGGTGGAAGAAAAGTAAAACGATGGAGCAGACGATCCTATCAGTCTATTGCTTGAGCAAGCTCTCACGCGACAGAGGGACGAAATGATGGAGAATTTTTTCCACATCCTTCAATGCCTGTCGATAGCATCATACGCATCTTCATCAAGCGGCCACTTTGGAGACACCTCGCCTTTCAAGGTACAAGTTAATTTTGATATTCCCTTATTTGAAGGTCAAACTGATGCAGATGCCCTAAATAAATGGTTAAATATGCTAGAAGGTTATTTCTCTATTCATAATTTTTCAGACAATGAAAAGATCACCTTCGCACNTCTTAAGGCTCTCCCCCATGTCAAAAATTGGTGGGAAACTTACTGGGAGCAGAGTTCCACAGAGGAGTCTGGAATATATGGGGCCGAGCCCACTTGGGATTTTTTTGTGGATGCGGTAAAGGAGCAGTACTACCCTTTTGGAAACTATGAGGACCAATACATGAAATGGACCACACTGCAGCAAGAGAGGGGCCAAGCAGTTCTGTAGTTCACCAATACCTTCCATACATTGCGCACCAAGCTGGGTATCAAAGACTCTGAACGAAATTTGGTTTTGAAATACCATGGGGCTCTAGACAGATACATCCAAACTGAAATGGATTTTCTGGACATCTCATCACTCGGTGCTTCTTATCGATATGTTGTTAAAATCGAGCAGAAATTTAAGCACTAGAACAAACGGGAATTCGGGTCTGCAAATCTTCAACAACCAAAGTATGACAAAGACAACCCTAACAAACAGTATCTCAAAAACCAGTCCAAGCCACAGGAAAAGAAGGGTCACGGGAAGACAAAGAAGGACACCAGAAAATCATGTGATTTCCACAAAAGCCCCTAGCACAACACCGATGAATGTCGCTCAAAAAAGTCATTGGTGGTTGAGATCAAAGACAAAGAGCCGAACCCTGATTCAGAATTTGATTCTGAAAATACTGGTAAAAGACAGATCATCGACAAAGACCCCACTGCTATTGTCGCGACCGCAACAATTCAACCAGAAGAACCAACAGATTTAGAAGAGGGGGAGTGACTTTTTCATTCACAGATGTGGGTGAACGGGACCCCACTATATTTTATTGTTGATAGCGGAAGCCAGAAGAACCTCATCTCAGCAGAGGTCGTCAAACAGTTGGGATTGTAGACAACACCACACCTGTAACCATACAACCTCGGGTGGCTTCGCCAAGGACGAGATCTTCGTGTCAGTCAGTAGTGTCAATTGTCATATGGCATCCAACCCTTCAAGGATGAGGTATTATGTGATGTTGCCCCACTGGATGTCTATGATGTTCTCTTGGGCCAGCCATATATGTGGAAGCGCCATGTTATTTATGAGTCTTGACCCCATAGTGTCATTGTTACTTTGGGGGGTCATCTCTACAAAATACCAGAGATAGTTCCAACTATTGTCCCACCTAAACAGTATCCCAAGGTAGTATCTCATACTACAAAATTCATCTTCTCCACAATCTGTTCAAAAGGGGAACAAAAGGATACTGTAACCACTATAGCCTCGGCCCAAGCACCTTCTATCCACCAGAAGCAGGTTGACAAGGTTGCAGCAAAGCACAAAGATTCCTTCTGCACACAATCATCTCATGTAGCTAGACTAGTTAAAAAGGTCCAACCCTTCTGGCCATAGGTTTGTGACGACCTTCAACAAACCAAGCAGTGCGACGATTTCAACAAGGCAAGCAGCTCACCAAGATTCAAATTCAACAATCGCTTTCCCCTCTCCCCCAAGAACTCAACGCAATGGAGACCATTGCTTCCTAAGGAGGGAGGATTGATCCAAGTGGATATCGGTGGCCACCCACCTTCTCCAACTGGCCCAAAACATGTTTTGGGCAATTTTGGTAATTTACTATTTTTAGCAGTTTTTAACTTCCGGGGCCATTTTGAGGCCCTAAACGATGTTTTTTGAGAAAACGAGAAGCAACATGAATCGTAGATCATGTTGCTCACCCAAAAGTTGTAGTTCTCGGATAGATCTTTCCAACGAGCTATTGAGGGCCCCAAACGGAGATCGTATGTAAAAGTTACACCCCTGGGAAGTTGACGTATCAACTACCCCCATCGAGGCCCACAAACCTTTTGGATTTTCATCTTCTGGGGTTAGGGTTTTGGATTTTACTTTTGTTAAAAAAGCCCTTAGAGCCTCATTGTAATAATCATCTTCTCACGGATGCAAGTAGCCGTCACATCTCTTCTCAAAGATAAGCTACCACCATTCTAGCGAGTCTTTCACTCTGTATTTTACAGTCTCTGTACATTTATTTCATTAATAGAAATCATGTATTACTGTATATCTATGACTCTTGTTATTTCCGATACATCTCTGTTATATTGTTGTCTCTCTTGCAATATCTCTAAATATTTATGTGTTATATCTCCATTCTCATTTCATGCCAAAAATAATCCAGATCACCTTCTCACCTAGTTAGAGATATTCCAAGAGATTGATTGAGGGTCCCCTGAATCATCCTACGTCTTTTCCTTGTCCTCCCTATGGAATTCTTTTTCATCTTGTCTCAAGTGCCTCAGTGAGACCTTATCTTTTCATGCATGCACTCTCTTTCCATAATTTATGAATTTATCATATGGGTGTCATGCATTTCTATTATAAAGAAAGGTATTTTCTTATTAATTCCATGTTTGAGTATCTCCCGAACCTAAAATTTAGTAATGACTTTACCTCTCCCATGAATTTGGAAATTTCTCTAATAAAATCCACTGAAGGAGAATCAATCCCAAGGATTCTTACGTATATCTTGTCATGCAATGTGTCACAAGTAGAAATTATTTTGATCCAAGTAATATTCACTCTCTCTATAACATCTCTCTCTTGGAAGCACATGTTATCGACTTATTCTTTGAGGACACTTGCGTGCAAGTGATTCGGTTATAGTACATGGTTATTTGTTTGATTATGGATTTTTATGATGATGTTGATGGGTTGTGATTTATTGTCATTTGATATATATATATATATATGTGTGTGTGTGTGTGTGTTTGTGTGTGTGTGTGTGTGTTGACAAATGCTATTGACAATTTTACATGAGTGTGCAGGACATGTGCTAGATTGTGGATGGTGATGGCATCAATGGACCTCCTTGGGCTCTAGATTGAGTCAGGGAGTGGATTGTGTTTTTTTTTAGTATTTCATTTTACACATATGTGTCTTATGATTGATTTAGTATGGTTATGTATATGGATCAGTGAAAATGTTTTGTCAATAAATGCAAGGTCACAATTCTTGCTAATCTGACTCACATAAGGAGTAAAGGGGCCATGCACAAAAACCAAATATTAAGGAAGAGGTGAGGGAGCATCCCTATCACAACCTACTAGCACTCTCACCATGGATCGAATTGTAGGTTAACGATTACCGAGTTCAAGAGGTCCACGATGTTGTGAGGGAATATTGAGACAGTCGCTCATGAAGATTCTAAGGGGAATGCAATAAGGCAGAGTCTTTATTCCTTGGGATCCCTTAGTATATCACAAGGTCACTTGAATGGAGTGTTGACTCAAAGGGTTGGACAACTATCAAAATGAGTCAAAGGCAAGTGACACCCTTGGAGCACAGAGTGTGTCTTAAAGGACACGTTGTGTAAATAAAACTTGAGGCCTTGTCAGATATGAATAATTAATGAGTAATGTATTTATTATAAATCCCAATAAAAGTATAATCCTATTCAAATAATAAATTAAGCATAAGTCAATTTTTGTAAGGAGGCTAAACTAAATTATTAACTAAATTAAAAAGGAATGAGGTAAATCAATTGAAGAGTTAAGAAAAAAAAAATCTACAGAATTGGCATAATACACATGTGTGCAAGAAAATACCAAATTGGAATTTAAGATAAGAAAGGAATAAAGCATGAGAGAATATGTGTACGCATAGAATGGTATCAAGAGTTTAGTTAGCCTAGTCTAACTAGAAGAAAACTCCTATCTTAACTCTAACTCAGAATTAGTAAGGAATATCATTAAATGAGAATCTGGGGAATAAACAAATAACTAGGAGAAATTTAAGGAGCGCATTTGGAAAATGTAAGGGAAATTGACTTTTAATTAAATTAAAATATATAATTTCTTGTGCAACTTGGGGAGAGGGTGAATAATTCTAATTTATTAAATTAAAAAGAAAATTAAATGTGCATGTGATAGGTTTTAGTAAGGAAAACCCTATAAAGAAAATGGTTTATATGGGAAGGGGGATCACATTGGTTATTGGTAAATCTATGCTGCCAAATTGTTTTTCATTGGTTTCTCTTGTGAGAGTTGAGATACTAAGCTTGAGACAGAGTGGTGGCTTTACCCTACGAGAAAAGCTTGGTGCTAGAGTGTTCCTGTTTTTGTGTGTGTGGCTCCTTTACAGCTCGGGGGGCTAAGGGGGAATCAGAGTACCCCTAGCATTGGCTGGGAGATACCGGTGAAGACTCAACGATTAGTGAGTGGAAGAAGGAAGGAACGCCATTTGCGAAAGAAGATCTTCGACTTTGTCGTCGCCGGTTGCGGTATTCTTATTTCTGAGTTTGGTATTTGTATTAAGTTTTAATTATATATATAGATTTTAGAAATTCACAAAGACTTATTGTAATTCAAAAATAGAATGGATAAGCTCCTTTGTGGTTGCGAAATCTAGAAAGTGGAATCCTCGACTTGCCGTCATTTCGAATTTTAAATAAGTATTTGGAAATTTATGGTTATCTGTATTTCTTCTTCTATCCAGAATTTAGAATTATGTTTGTTGCCAATGTAATATACAGTTCTGATTTATGGTCCAGTTTTTTTTGCTGAATTCGATGTTGCATCCAAATTTGAATTGCTATGTTGCGATAACTTGTAACTTTCCTGAAAATAAAATATTATAGCCTATCAAGAATTTATAAATGATTTCCACCTACCATAGATGTTGTAAGCTTCATTTTTCTTTTGATCAATCCGCCCTAGAATATGTACCCTCATGGAAGTTCTAGATCCCAATCCGAGTGGAATTATGGAGACCCTACCATCCTTGCAAGCATCCCCGACATTTGAAGAATGATCATTAAAAGGATTCTCTTGTAAATATTTTTAATCGGAAATGAATTGGGGTTTACTGCCAATAAACTGATTTCCAAAAGCATTATGTATCAGTTCATGATTAATTTGGTTCTAAATCAGTGTTGATGGGTCCATAAAATCCCTTCTGTAGATCAGGAAGAGGATTTCATATTGATAGCGGTTCAGTTGTAATCATAGAACTAAATAATTTATTCGTTTCCATTGTTGGCTTGCCAAAACTTAAAATTTTATTGTCTGGATGAACCATTTTTCCAAAACGATTGTAGTTTAGTTTTCTTACGGCTTAATAAACTGAAACTATGAATATATTTCATGATAACTCTCAAGGGTACTCTCGATTCATTAAACCTGTGTGAAATAACGTTGTCAAGATAATCCTTCTGATTAGTTAACTACTCAACGAATTTTGGAGTTTTCGTACTCCCTGTATAGTTGGTTAATGTCTCTGGATTAAGAACTTGTGGAGATTCTTAATTTAGATAGAATTCCATTGTGCCTCTGTGTGATTGGATGCCAAGCCTTCTTGTTCCAAAATATCAATTCCATACGGGTAAAATCGCTGCCAGAAATTAACAGATCCGATTTTAGCGTTGGTGATTTGTTGTTTTAATTCTGTTGATTGGGAATTCAAATTTATTTATGCCATAGGAAACCTTAAGAGAGTTCTGTGACTGTGCTTTGTGGTAGTCCATATTTTTCTGTTTGGCATTGTGCAACAAACTGCATGTGGGTGAATCCCTCCTTTTTCGTGGCTTGGTGCTCTGTGTGTTGGGATTCATTGGTGTTTGGTTCATGGGTTGGCTTGGGACGTTGATCGATAGGCTTGACTGTGTGTTGTGTTAGCTTGTGGGCTCACCCTTGTCGTTTTGTGCATAGACGTTTCCTGGTGGCTGTTGTTGTCGTCAGTGGTTAACTTATGATTTAACCTTGATTTTTGTTGGGCATAATATTTGATAGTAGTTGTTAGTACTGTTGTTGTCAGTGGTTAACTTATGATTTAACCTTGATTTTTGTTGGGCATAATATTTGATAGTAGTTGTTAGTACTCAGTTTACAGTACTAATTTTTAGACTTTTGGTGACGATGGACACGCTACTGGAACAGTGATATTTTCGTAGCGTCATCATAAAGCATCATCTTACTTCTCGAAATTTCCTTAAATTCTTCGGGCCATATCTAGATGGCTTATGTTTTATTGTGGTAATGTTCATGTTGGCTTAACAAATCAATGACAATAGATTATTGATTGAGATGCAGTTGGTTTGATTAAGCCAATCTTGGTTTAAGGCTTCTTTCTTAATCAACTTTGGTTATTTTTAGTTGGCTCTTGGCCTTATGCAAAGTGTTGTATTTTATCAAATTGTGGGTCTAAAGGACAAACTCTACCTCCATGCCCCAAGCTCCAGTAACATGCAACCTGCCACACAATAGAGAAGCCACGAGTTAATCCATAGGCTCAATTCTCATGCTAAGGCACGAATCAGGCCACGAGTCAACACCAAGCCTAGCGCAAGCACCAAGACCGATAATCACACAACAGCAGTTAAAAGACGTCAAGATCAGGAATTACAACTGTCCCAGGATGGCTGTGAACAAAAAGGAAAGCTTGCTACAAAGAGGGATATTATGAGTGAATTGTCTAGGACACATGAAACAATTTAGATATTAGACAAAACGATTTTCTCATTTTTGAGTTAGTCGCTTCTCGTAAAAAGCTCGACAGTTCTCCTACTCTTGAAAATCCTGTTGAAGAAGCTTCCAGTGAGAAAGAAAAAGTTTTTGTTGTGATTAGAATCAACACAACTTTCAGTAGCAGAAAAAAAACGAGACTTTGTTCGAGAAACCTGGATGCCACGAGGGACGAGACTCAGTCAACTTGATCAGGAAAGGTGAATTGTAATTAGAATTGTCATTGGGTGTAGTGCTACACCCAGTGGCCTTTTGGATCGTGCCATTGAAGCATAAAATGCCCAGAACAAAGATTTATTGACGATTAGAGTATACTCCGGCAATTGACATATGGTTGTGTCTTAGACGAACTCTTACTCTCACAGTCTTTGTTTCCAGGAGAAAGTGGTGTTGATCAGCTAGTGGAGATCATTAAGTTTTTGGGGACAACAACTCGAGAATCCAAATTGCACAGAGTTCAAATTTCCTCAAATCAAAGCGCACCGAGAGCACAAATTAAAGACAACTATGGGTGGCCCAACATATTGTTATTGGCACCTACGCTATGCTTGTAACTGTATTCGAAAAAGATCGTGGTAGATATCTACTATGGATAATTGGAGACATATGCTGGGGCGATTTTTCTGATAAATATACTTTCGAATGCTCCATTTCTTGAGTACCCAAGGGTTCGGTTTGATCAGTGTTAAATCAAGGAATCATAAGAGAAAGGCCGATAATATTCAGAGAGATCAAATGCAAGTGAGTACTCAGACAAGCATTGATGGAAGCCCGAAAATGCCAAGCACCCGGTGCTCTCGAAACTGTGACCAAGTGTCAGCGCTAAGAAGTACCTGAAAGCCAAGTATCGAAGGTTAATTTTTTCAAATACGTTTCACCTGTTGAGTTTTTCACAATGAGCAGCTTGTGTCCGAATTAAGCAAGTGGGTTTTCCATGGAAGCGGTCATCTTAAGGCTGTAAATGTTCAACATCATAAAGTTGGGGAGACTTTTTGAACTTGCTATGTATGGAATCACTGATCACCTGGAATACTCTGTTGAAATTTATGAATGGACTGGAAAGGATTGGAAGCCTTACATTGCAGATGACGTACAAGTGCAGTTTTATATGATGAGTCCTTATGTCTGAAGACATTGTCACATGACAATAAAGGATTATATTCTGTTTCTTTCCAAGTTCCTGATGTTTACGGTGTTTTCCAATTTAAAATTGAGTATCAAAGGGTTGTTTATACAAGTCTATCTCTGAGCAAGCGGATTTCTATAAAGCCTTTCAGGCACAACGAATATGAAAGGTTCATAAAAGATGCGAGATCGATAAGGCTTATGTGCCAAGAGAAGCTGACTATGGTGAAGCTGCACTGTGTAGAGCTGATTTTATATCTCCACCTGAGCGTTCATATGCTTCACTGATTGGGTCATCTTCACTGTATCGATGCTGATTGAGATTTTATGATTTCTGGATGATTTCGTTGCTTACAATTTTAAATTGTTGGAGATCCGTTTCATGCTCTGTTTCAGTTTTTTCCAAGATGACAGCAAGGAGAAAGAGTTATAGGTCAAACATTGTTTCCATATTTTCAGGCATCGAGAGATCTTGTTGAGTTGGAGATAGGGCATCTGGCAACAGAGGAAATCTACATCAGATCTGCATTTCCAAGTTCACATTCCACGTTCTCAGGAAAAGGATTAATAGATTGGTCAAAGATTCATTTCCAATACTTCGAGACATGGTTGACAGATTTTAAGGCATAATATCAGCAATAAACCAAAACAGTTTTTAGTTTTCTAAGGTGGCAGATGAGGTCGCCGAGTATTCTGCACAACATTTAGCAGCAGTCCCATATTACTAGCTAGCAACTGAGAGAATGATCTTTCTAATAAATCTTACCCGAATTTTAAAGAAACAACTTCAGTCAACTCCAAGATTCACAACAGGGCATTCAATCAGTGATTTTAGGCAGCAATTGGGCATTTAAGCTACAGTTGAGATTCTCAAGCCAGAAAATTAGCAGACAAATGGCAAATTCATCAACAACCTCAGCTATTCGGGACATTTGCAACCAACTTATTTTTGCATTTGTTTCTATTAGATTTTGTTGTTAGGCTGAATATTTTTATTAGATTTTACCAAAGACGTTTTATTAAAAATAAGGAGAGTAATATGCCTATTTAAAGGAGAAATTGGTAATGATGAAGGGGGGGACGGGGGGGAGGAAGACCTGTGAGGGAAAGGCCTGAGAAGATATCGATGAAATAGCATCCAGCCTGAGTGATTGTAAGCCTGAAGGCATTGTATTTCTGTAATCGTTTCTGACATTGGAGATATATGACATTTGTTTATCAGATTGTGATTTTCTTGTCTAAACATTGTTTTTCCACCTTCCTTGTTTTACATTCTATCGTTCTTCTTACTTGAACGAATTACATACATTGAGAATCAATGGCTGCCTATGGATGATAGATTCCCGAGTGGTAAAGATTTTGCTGTGACTACCTATCATCCGTGTGTTTTGTTTCAAGTATCATTGCATCCATTTGACAAAGAGAATCTTGGTTTGATGAGGTGTTCTACTTTTTGTCTATTCCCTATTCTTCTATCCATTTACATATAAACGTCTTATCTGATATACAATTTGATTGCCTCCGATCAACAGGGTGTTTACTTGACTCCATGCCCAATGGTGTTTTTACTGATCGACATTTAGCCCATTTCTCTTTTTCTTTCTCTCCCGTCTACCCGATCCATCTTCTTTCAAAACCCAAATACATTCTTATTTATAAAATTATTGCAATAACTAAAGGGTTGCTAGGCTTGTCCCTATAGCAGTCTAGGGGCGACTTCTAGCACTAACATTTTGGTGTTGGTTCCAGGGACGAAGCAGTGAAGAAATCTTCCCTGGGAGAACGACAATGATCAGATCCGCTTCTTGATGGTGAACAAGAAAAGGACATGTGCTTGACTGCAAATATTTCACCATGGTGACTCCACTGTCTAAAGATTAATAGGCGACTCCACTGGATCCATGATGGCCATGGAAAGTATTTTGGCTCGGAGGTATGCATTTTGTGATTTCACCAACATAGTTGGTTTTCCACATCCAGTACCTTCAATATCTGAATGGGATGACTATCTTCCCAGATTTAGAGGATGCATGGATGATCATCCCAGTGAGCATTTATCAAATTTTCATAAATGCATGCGTGAACATAATTTTGTTCACGAGGTTGTGTTAATCAAGATGTTCATATTTTCGTTAGAAGAACATGCTCGGGAATGGTGTCAGTCCCTTCTTGCTGCTAGCATTCATTCTTTGAAGGAGTTTCACACTGTCTTTCATCATTATTACAAAAACATTTATCCAGTTGATTTTCCTTATGATAATTGTTGTAAAGAATTAGAATTTGACATTCAACATACAGTTAGTACTTCCTTTGTTTGTAAGGATGTTGGGGATAACCATACTATAGACACATTTGTGCTTTGTTCAAATGTTTATAGCAATTTTTATTATGATATAAAGGATGATTATGTTGAGGAAAGAGAAGATGTTTCGTCGTCTTCCGAATCTTCTTCTAAATCTGTTTTACAGCATGAGGCTGCTCGTCCTTATATGCAAGACACAAAGGCTTTTGGCTCACCTATCTATGATAAGTTTTATAATTCCAAAGATGATGGTATTTTCTATGAACAACCTATTTCATTTTTTCTCTCTAACACCTTTGATCAGCAGCTATATCACAACAAAAATTTAGATTCTCTTCTTGATAGTCATGGTCCAAGTGGACGGAAAAATTTCACATCAACACATAATGAAAACTTCAGTAGTAAGCCACTTTATGACAGCTATGCATCCAAGGTTGAGGAAGGAAATGATGAGGACCTGAAGCCATTTTATGTACAAAAAACTAGTGAAATCAATTTGCAATTACATTCAGATTTGCAAATAGTTGAACATGGCAGCCATTATCAGAAAGAAGATATGCAGAGACCTTTTGATCTTCAACTGAAACAATAGAAAGATGTTTCTCTTTGTCTCTTTCATGATCCTTTTGCTGATTATATGGAGTTTTCAAACACTTCAAACAGAAAATTACTCTTGCTCAACGAAGGTTGGCATTGCTTCACTTTTCCTTTTCACTTTGATATGCTATGGGTCTCTTTATTTGTCAGAATCAGATCAAGAGTTTTACCAATTAGAAGATTACTTGAATGGCTTCATTGGAAGCATGCTTTTACCTGATCTAAAGGAAACATTTGGTTAGAAGTAGGGCAGACAATGAGCTCTCTTTTTGAGCATTTATTTTCATAGTTTGCATAGCGTAATCAGTTTTGCAGTGAGTTTGTTTTCATCATTTGTTAGAGTTTGATAAGTTGCAGAAGTTTGAAGCCAGAGTTGAATGATGTTGATTGACTCCACAACCCAATGGACTAGGCACAACACAAAAGAATGTGAATGTTAGCAGAGACAAAGTTTGCAGGTTGCATTGCATGGATGCATAATGGATAAGGCACAGTGGTCTGCTTGTTCTTGATGCCTCACGGGGAGAGCATCATTCCCCAGAAGGAGCCAATGTTAGTATTAAGTTTACAGTACTAATTTTTAGAAATTTGGTGATGACAAACATGCTACTGGAGCAGTGATATTCTCGCAGCGCCATCATAAAGCATCATCTCACTTCTCAAAATTTCCTTAAATTCTTCGGGCCATATCTAGATGGCTTATGTTTTATTATGGTAATGTTCGTGCTGGCTTAACAAATCAATGACAATATATTATTGATTGAGATGCAGTTGGTTTGATTAAGCCAATCTTGGTTTAAGGCTTTTTTATTAACCAACTTTAAGTATTTTTAGTTGGCTCTCGGCCTTATGCAAAGTGTTGTATTTTATCAAATTGTGGGTCTAAAGGACAAACTCTAGCTGCACGCCTCAAGCTCCAGTAACATGCAACCTGCCACAGAACACACAAGCCACGAGTTAATCCACAGGCTCAATTCTCGTGCTAAGCCATGAATAAGGCCACGAGTCAACACCAAGCCTAACGCAAGCACCAAGACCGATAATCACACAACAACAGTTAAAAGACATCAAGATCAGGAATTACAACTGTCCCAGGATGGCTGTGAACAAAAAGGAAATCTTGCTACAGAGAGGGATATTATGAGTGAATTGTTTAGGACACATGAAACAATTCAGATATTAGACAAAACGATTTTCTCATTTTTGAGTTAGTCCCTTCTCGTAAAAACCT
>JASDQU011176716.1:5141-26745 GCA_032191745.1 Picea mariana
ATATCCTCTGAGATGGCCATAAAAATATTTTGTTCCTTACACTTGTGGCCTGAGAAATGTTTGTCATGACAATAATAAAAAATGCCTTTGAGTTTCCATTCAACTATTTCAACCCTGGTCATATTTTGGATTATTAGTGGAGTGGAGGGAGTAGTGGGATTTACTAGTTTAGTGCGAGGCATAACAGAGGGTTTCCGGTTTTGAGAAGATACAACAGGTTGTGCTTCTTTATCTCTTTTAGTAGCTTCCACCCAACTTTGATGCCAATCCATGAGGACATGGGCCCAAATATCATTCTTGAGGCCACTGATAAAACACTCACAGAAAAAGGCATCGGACATGCCCTTTGTATGAAAAGTCAAGCTCTCACAAGCAGCTATAAAGTCTTCCACAATTCCTGATTGTTTCAACTTTGTCAAATGAACCAAATGGTTGGTGTCTGTGTCAAAGAGTTCGTAAAGCTCTGCCACAAAGTGTGTCCAAGAAATATACCCTTGAAGGGAAGTTTTTATCCATTGCCACCATTGCCAACGTTCTTGATCTAGATGGAGAACACCAAACTGGAGTTTGGCCAAGTCATCTGTAATTTCGTATAAAGAGAAATAATGTTAAATTTGTGTTACCCAACCAGTGGGATCTGACCCATCAAATTTAGTCACATCCACCTAGAGAAGGCGTAGGTTATGTTGAAAGTGATGGTGTTGAAAGTTATGGGATTGAGAGAAATTTTCAGCTTTAGTATGTGGAGGTGGGTCGGATAAAGGGTTATTTGTAGGGATATGCAGCTTTGTGTAAAGCGTCGAAAAGACATATTAAAGCTAGGTGGTCAAGTCTTATTTGATTTCCTCTATTGAGGACTGGATGGTTGTATTGATGGCAACAACATTGGCACTTATTTGTTTCACTTCTTGTTGGGTCTCAGTGAGATTATATTGCAAGGTATTGAAGCGAGCTTCCAAGTCTTGGCTACGGGTATGGGCCATGATGAGGGAACCAAAATGGGGTTGGTGGGAACAAAATGTTTGTCGAAAAATGATATGTATGAATGTGATAAGGGCGAAGAGATGAATCCAATGGAATAGGTCTCAAATAATGGTGAAACAATTTCGAGACTTTTTTTTTAACACATACGGAGTTATACTCTAGTCTGAAGAATAATGCAGTGATGAAATTACCAAATTCTTAACCAAGAAGAAATGTGTAGTGATTTGGCAATTCAAACACAGTTGCGCGACAATAGATCTTGTATGTTTTAATTTGTTTATGTTTCTCTCCCCCAGGGTTAGGTATTTAAGGGTTCTACAGACAAGGGTTTTCCCTCTGCTATAACTCTCTGATATACGTGCGGGGTCCAACAGTAATACTCGACCCAATATCTCAGGGAACTAACTAAAGAGGCTAGACCATGCCTTTAGTCATACTACCCGACTACCCAGGTACTAGAGAGTATATCCCTGAGTGTTTCTCTCCATGGCACTATAGCAGTCATGCGGCCGATCGGTTTATCAAAAGAGGGCTTCAAGAAATCTAGGTCGATCGGTACACAGGTGTTGTCTGATGTGCTACCACTCGAAGGGGTTCCAACAGGGGTTACAAGGGTGGCCAAAAAATGTGCACTTAAGTACCACTTGTATTTCCTGCATGTATGAATCCCTCAACCACGGTTTTATGTGCGTAATGGAAGATCTCTGTGTCTTAAATATGTTGGAATGTGTCTCTACCCTGAAAAAAATTAACCCACAATTTCTGCCGAGGAAAGTGATCTGATACCACTTGTAATATACCAGATATAAAAAAGTATGAGAACAGAAATAAAATGCGAGAAATGGCAGAATAACAACAATATAACCAGAACAATCACCACAATAACACTGAAATGATATAAGAATAAGAACATAAATAACACTTTGATTCTGAGAGAAATGTTCACGGGCCTCTTTGAGGGGGCAACCTCTAGTCAAGTAGAGCTCTATTACAATAATATCCAAACTAGGGTTGTCATACCCTCGACTCCTATTTATACTAAATATGTCTATCAAAAGAAGCATCTAGAGGAAGATCCTTCTAGAAGCGAAAGCTTCTATTAGGTCTTCTTACATTTGAAATATTATATTTTATTGCAAGGCCTTATTAATATTGACCTTTATTACATCCAAATATATTGTTCTACCTATGTGCGGGTTAGGACCCTAACACTTCGAAACTTTTCCACTTTGGCGATTACTTGAGACTAGGACAAGCCATGAAACGCTGAATGTGAAGTGTCAAATCCATGAAGTGAAAACATGGAATCTATGAAATCACGTAGGGTTTGATATTTTACGAAGAAAAGTGTGGATTGTCTACTTGGTTGATGACATGTCTTATTCCATGTGGTATGGTTGTCATGTGGGGACACATTCACATGAATTCAATACCTTTTTTAACTCAACCTATCCATTTATGGGTGACACATGGCACACATACCAAGCGTCAACATCACCATAGGTTACGTCAAAATGCAATGTCATCTTTGGGGTTATGGCCTCCAAAAATATCCAACATCTCTACTAACGAAAGTGTCGAAGTAACAAATCATGAATTCATGCAAACTGTCTATCTAATATTCTTTCAGGACTTTTCTCAAATGTTAAATCAAGAATTTTAAGTATGGCATAAGAACTTTGACATGTATCACTTTGGGGGAGATGAGCAACTCAGGAGTTGTAATATCCTATATTCTCGAAGCACCGAAATCCTAAAACGAAAAAGGATCATCCATCCTGATGCTTGATTAAGTCATAGACGTTGGGTTAAGATGGTCAAAGGATAGCAGAAGGGGAGGTGCTAACTGATGATAAGTGGTCAACATCACTCTATGACCCCTTAAACATGGACTTAGATTATGCATTTTGTGCAAGTGTGCATAGGATTCCAATTCTCATGTATTCTTGTCCTATAAGTATACCTTCCAGGTTTGGCTTGAGCTTGAGGACCAATTGGGACTGAGCCATATTTAAGACAAAGGCTTAGTTAGTGATAATTTTCATATCTTTTCCACAGGTTCATCCATGAAACCACTATGTTTACTTCCAATTTTAGTGCCTTGGGGACTATGGTTTCCTTGTAATGTGGGTCTCTTCAATGATAAGTTTTATTCTCCTTTCAAAGTATCACAATAATCGATGGCCATTATTTCAATCTGTAATGGAGGTCAACCTGCCACGTGTAGGATCCATCAAGTTTATGATGTTTTGTTAAGTTGGTTTGAATCAACTCATCCTGAGTCAACTCGATTCGAGTCGAAGTTGAGTCAACTTTAAAGGAATAACGATGTTGTTGCATCGATTCAAGTTGACATTCCATAATAACTTGTATAGGGTTCCAATCATAACTCCTTTCCTAAATACCATCGCATCTTGCATGTATCCTTCTGAAATAGAGTGTGCACTCCTGTATCACTCATCTTCTTCATAGATATCATGTTTCTTACCAAATCAAGAATGGGTAGCACACCTCGAAGGGTTATACTCCTCCCATATTGCATTATCATTTGAACTCTTCCTCATCCGATAATTTTTTTTGTAGAGTCCTCCCCCAAGAACACATATCCTCCTTGATATCAATCATATTCACAGAACCCATTCTCTATGTGGTGTCATATGATAGGATGCACCTTAGTCCATCAACAAAACATCTTGATATGATTGTTCACTGGTCGACACTAGGTAAAAATTGCCTCCTTTATTTGGAGTCGTCTTTCTCTCAGTTGACTACTTCTCGTCAGATCTTGTACCAACTTCCATTGCCTTTGACTTGCAGTGCTTTTTGTAATGCCCAACTTTACCACATTTACTACATCTCCTTATTGACTGAACAAAGGATTTATATATACCCTTCGACGTAGAATTTCTACCAAAAAATTTTCCTTTATCTCTGTCTATCGGTCGACCTCTCAACACTAATGCATCTTTGGTCGATCCTTCCATGTTCTTCCTTCTCATTTCTTATGATAATAGAGATGGAACAATGTCTCCTAGCACTAATGTGGTTGTATTACTCCCTATAACCATGACTAAGCTATCCCATGAGTTTGAAAAACAAAATAATAGGATAATGCATTTATCCTCCTATTGGAACATGCACAATTTTGGACTTTTGAGCTTTATATTCTTCACCTCCTAGGAATAAAATTTTACCCAAAATGAGAAAAAACTTAGAAAATTGCCTTTTAATTTTATATCAAATTCATTGGTTGTGATTCAGCACTAAAGAGCTTACAATATTTGTCGTTGATTAGTTTCCTTACTTTAATTGAATTATACTAATGATCTCCAAAGTCTTGGACACGCCTAAGTTTTAAAGAGTAAGTCTCTAACGGTCGCTACGGAGCTCCGCGCTTTGGATGTTCTAACAAGTATAAACACTAAAAACTTTGAAACTCCAACTTGAAGATAAAAAGTCGCGATAAATCCTAAAGAACTCACGAACATGAGTCAAAGGAAAAGTGTCTTTTAAATGTTTCACAGGCTGACACGTGCCACTTTTTTTTTACTTTTCCATTGGATGATTCACACATTTTTGAAGTGACACATGACACCTCTCTTGTCTTAATACATCATCCAGAATGTCTCTACCACATCACTATAGGAGATGGCCCTTCGGGATTTTAAAAAAGAGTGAGTTCACAAACAATCGAAGTTTCAAAATGCCGAAGTATTGGACATTTCAAAGAGTAAAAAGGAGTTAATAAAACATTTAATAACGAAAATTAATCAGGTTTAAGAGTTAATTAATTACTTCACAGTTTTGGATTTCAAACAGTTTCCCTTGTGTTATATTGAAAACCTATGAAGTCTAAACTTCTGAAATACTTAAAGTCAAACATGATTAATTAAGACTTAAGGGAGATTACTCATAAATTAATTACTTCGCATTTTCAAATTTCGGGAAATTTTTCTTGTGCTATATTCAAACCCCCCAAATTCCAAACTTCCAAAACACTTGAAGTTAATACAAGGTTTTAAAAATGATTAATTAATATTCAAAATCATTTACTTAGAGATTAACTCCTCCACATATTCAAAATTCAGTAGGTTTCCACCCTGTCACATCCAAAACTCCCGAATGGGAACCGTCCAAGTATTCACGAAATTTATGATTGATTAAGTATAATAATTTCAAACCAGGATTGTGGATCACCAGGTAGTCAATTCCATTAAGGCTAATAAATTCTTCATCAACAAACCTATAAGAAGATAAATAAACTTTTTTGAATAAAAGCACTTCGAATTTCAAGGTCATTTTTACCATTTGCAATTAAAAATTTTTTATCTAATGAAGAACTCACAGACTTCTCCTATAATGAGTAAGCTTATTGTGTTTCCTTGGGGATTATGGCTCCGCAAAAAATGGAAAAGAAGCTTGATATAGTGGGTGAGGATTCAAACTTGAATGTAGATGTTCTATCAAAAACTACTCCATGAGTCGTGGATGCGATTAAAACATGGACACAAGTTTTTGAGGTCCTCAAGCATGAAATCATCAACTGCCAAGAAGACTCAGCCAAAGAAGACAATGACTCTTATACAACCAATCTTAGACATGTAGCATAGTTGGAGCTACATAATATTGTTGCGCTACCAAGAATCATACCTTACAATGATATGATTAGTTTGTCTTAGGAACATGCTGACATCCAGACCAGGAGCATCATCAAACTCCAGCAGGTCACCGTCGGCTCTTTCCAACCAAAACACCTACAAGTAATGTACAAACTCTCCCCTAATACTAAATACACTTACAATGTTGCATTTCTTCTCGATTTTGAGAGAAAATATGCACCTAATTCATTGAACTGCAAAAATCAAGTGTAGCTGAAATCAAATGAGAAAACATGCATAGTGTCCACCCCCTCCACCCTCTCTACCTTTCACCCTCCAAAAGTCACTTACCTCATCTATCCCTACCACCCACATTCTAGCCTCCATTCATCCCACCTCATCATCGAACACTTTTTCCCCCATCATTATTTTCATGGACAGTTACTCTTCCCTGTAACCGTTATCCACCCCTTAATGAGCCAATGCTGACCTATTCATCTAATATTCCCCCCTATGTCTTCGATTGGAATTACTTGCCCCACTGAACACACCCAAAGGGATAAATGGCAGTGATATCAAATGGCCAAGATAGTAAGCCAATGATTGTGGTAACCCTAATGGACATGTGTATCTAGATCAAAGACTAAAGGAAAATGAGTGCTTCTACCAGTAGATGAAGAGACAAAGGAAAGCGCCAACAAAACTCATCAATATTGACATGTTGTTGTTTTTTTAGATGTATTCTATTTTTAGTTAAATATTGTAAGAAGTCCAACGATTTTCAGTTGTGACATATTTTGTGCAAATACATATATTTAAGATCTATTCAAGGTTGCTTCTTGCCAAATGTAATAGATAAACTTTTTTTTATAGTATTAATAAAAGTGTAGACAAAGATGCTAAGTTTCCTTCAATTTGAGTTATGTGTTCCCTCTGTGTTTCCATTTCATTGAATTTCCTTTTGTAATTCTTGAAGAGATATTGATTGCAATTTAGTATTACATCTACTGTGATCATATTATACTAGGACTTCATTCAGTAAATAGATTTTCCTCTGTTATTACTGTAAGTAAAAAAATACATATGATCTGCGTGAATTATTGCATTTTATATCATGTTCAAGGGTGAATCTTCTACTTTTCTTATAATGCAAAGAAGGTGAGACATATTTGTAATTGTTACCTGACTTTATTTAATGGTTTTGTAAATCTTTCTACGTCATTTGACATTATAATAGTGAATAATATAATGAGATATGGCCTATGTACTGTCCTATTATTAATTTCATTTAAAGATTTTTTCTCAGAAAATTGAAGGTAGAAAAAGAATTCATTAAAAAATTTCATTTAAAACCTTTGATGCATGAGATTATTCTTTGAGCCTTAGAATCAATGTCAGGAAAAACATCTTTATTTGCACCGTTGTCAGGGATGAAGAAATGAAATCTTTTTCCCTCAAAAAATGACAAGGTAAATTTTGGTCTTTGATGGTGAACAAAGATTGAATATGTGAGTAAGGATTATTTTATCTTTCTCTTGGTGACTCCACCGTAGACAAAATTGGCATTCGGTCGAAAGAATACCAAGAGAAACCTAGATGAAAAGCAGACTACACCAGTGTCACATCCCGAAACATTGTTGAAACCAAAGGTATATCTCATACAAATTGTTGCATCAGTAGGTAAGGGATATCAACCTAGAGTTACAAAAGGTAATGTTAAGGTTCCCACTGAAGAGCTTGTTGATGATTATAGCTATGTGAGACATTCTCCAGCTTACAAACCTATGAGATGTGGATCATTTCATCTATGTGAGATATTCTCCATCTTACAAGCCTAAGAGAAATCCCCTTAAGAGGGTGTGTGGTTCCTATATGAGACAAAGTTGGAACATAGAGATGACCTCCTCCATTCAGAGAGTTGAGAAGAAATCCATATGATTATCCCATGGGAAAGGTGATTTTCTAAGTTGGACATGCATGTCGCTGAGCACAAGGTCAACATGTGAGATACCAAAGTGTCAGGTGCATCATCATGAGAAAATAAATGAAGACGATGTATTATCCTCCTCTGAGCAGTAGAGTTGACGAGAAACTCAAGATGGCTCTCTTGTTTGATGTAGTGGGAATGAACATCTATTGAGTGGACATGCCTGTGGACAAGCATAGGTGAACGTGCGAAGAATTGGTTCTTCTGTGTTATATAGTGAGCAAGATATATGGACATCCCTATGGATGTGCCCCTAGTGGATGATCACTAGTGGGTGTATTAGATCCCTTGCTATATTTTTTAAGAGTCAAAACATCCTGTAACCCTAATTGTAATGTCAAGGGAATAGGTCCTCCTCGCCTTAATGTGATTAGTAATAAATGTAAAAGATAATTAATCTGGTTAATATTAATTATAATGTGACTTAGAGAGGTCAGACCTATTGTTCCAAAATACACTTATGTTGATAGGACAAGTCTAATATAAGTAAAGGCAGATTCCCCATTGTGGAAACACATCCTACACACAAGTTTTGAAATTTCAGCATGAACATCATCTTGGGAAAAGTACACACCTCTATTGGGTGCTAGTCTTCTAGGGTTTGAACACCCTCTTTTGTGCTAGGTCTTATTGGCGGTGAAGGTCTTTGTCTTGAAGAATATAGCAAAGGATTTGGTTGGCTTTTCTTCCTTTGTGGAGAAGGGTTTCCCAGGATACTTCTTATCTTCTTATGCATGGTGTTTCTTCTTTTGATCTTGGTTTCTTGAACATTATTGTTTATGGTTAAGTGAAATGATAAAAATGGAATGAACTTCATTCTTAACCTATCTTATTGAAAAATCAACATGGTATCACAACATAGGTATTAAAGATCCCATTGCACAAAACTTCAAGGAAAACCGTCCTCTTTTTGTAGAACTGTACGACCCTCTTAGGGTTTCCAAAAATTCCATATGAACCTCATGGTTTCTCAGTTTCTACCCTTAATATTTGAATGTTGGGGATAATTTTAGCATTTTCGAGCATTTTAAATTTTTGGCCCTAGGGTTTCTAGGGTTTCACTAATTTCTGCAGAAATTTGAGTATTAGGGTTTCTACAACTCATTGAAGGAGCTCTGCAGCTCACCAATGTTCTCCCATCTTTGAAAGGATTATTGTTGGCAGTCATAAGTCCAACTAAACCTAAAACTATTATCCCAGCCTAGCCATTACAATTTCTAGCCGAGTTGACAGAGGGTTGTGAAAAATATAAAATTATGATGAACAAAACAATGATGGAAGTTAAACTTGATGGATCAAGAAACTTCAAGTTTTTGGAAGACAAAGCTTCAAAGGAATACTTATTATGGGTGATAGAAAAATATTTCACTCTGACATACCTCTGTCATGAATATGTCAAGAGGAAAAAGATCAGCTAGGAGAAATCATATCAGCACCCTCAGGTATGCACTTGTATATATATTATTTGTATCATTTTCATGAGGGTAATTGCAGGAGGAAGGGACCTTTTGTTGAATTAATGGATCCAGAGGGATCTCAATGCATTCAGAGGAACAACACACTCAAAGTGAAGACTCCAGGTTTGATTGTTGTAATTTTCATTCGTCTAGCCTATATTTCTAAAGGTCTCTACATTACAAGTAAGTGTTGTAGTTGTGACAACAATCCTTAAATTGTTTTGATTCTAGAGATGCACTCATTATTCTCATTTAGGAGATATTCTTGTTTTTGGTTCCTCTTTGTTTCTTTTTCCAAACAAGTTAACAACAAAGGAGGATGTTTATCCTTCATAGGGAGCCACTTGAATTAGAGGGAGTCAAAACTAATTGAGAAAGAGGAAGAATAGAACCATCATTGAGGCAACCAATGAAATAATGCATGATCAAAATCCTTCTATGATTCTATGTGAAGAAGCATGCATAGCACAATATATTTTCAGAACAAGACTCTTCAACAGACATTGAAAAACATAACTCTCGAAGAATCCTTCACTGGAGTGAGGCCTAAGATTCAACACTTCATGATATTTGGTTGACCAATGTATTTTTATGTACCCAAAAAGAAGAATTCCAAGAGAGACCCTTCAGGGAGAAAGGATACATTTATGGGATGACAATAAATCTTGAAGAAATTCCATATCGACATCCTTAATTAGAGACAGATTGAGACAAGAAAAGATGTTTTCCTTGAAGAAGAGATAGATTTTCAAATATCCAAATAATATCAGATGTAGATTGACAGTGATACAATGCCTTCTCCCCCTTCAGTAGTTCAAAGGGAGACAAACATTATTCCAGCTAATCCAGTTTCTCCATTTGATATGTTCAGAGATATTGTAGTAGGGCATAAAAGGTCTTCCTAGGATCACTCTGCAAGAGGCATAGAGACATACTAGGCTTTCAAGGCACATCCCAAGAGAACAAAGAGATTTTTCGAGCTACTCTTCACTCATGAGCCACTTCATTGATGTTGAGCCTCCTTGTCTTAGAGAAGCAACAAGAGAACAAGTATGGAAATATGCCATAACAGAAGAGTATAAATATATCTTAAAGAATGGTGAATAAGATATTATTCAGGGAACAAAAGGGAAGTTTGTGGTGATTTCTAGGTGTATCTATAAGATCAAGCATGCAACTGATGGACGTGTCGAAAAATACAAAACAATATATATATCCAGAGGTTTCTCACAAACAAAGGAAGTTTTCTATGATGAGACACTTGATCTATTAAACCTGATACACTGCCATCTGTACTACCATCCATGAGTTTGAAACTATATCAAATAGATAAATTTTTAATGAGTTTGGATTTCAACAAGAGTGTTTCTAATCCAAACCTATATCATTACAGTGTTGGTGACAAGAGCCTAATTTTGATGACTTGTTCAGAAAACCTTGTCGTTGGATACAAGTAATCCTTGAATTCTGAATTTGAGATGAAGAATATGAGTATGATGCACTACTTCTTGGGACAAAAAGTATGATAGAGGATCGATGAGATTTTCCTGAGTCAAGGAAAATATACAATGAAAATATTAAAGAATTTCAAGTATGCCAGAATGCAAATTCCACCATGATGGATTTAAAGAAGAAGATTGATGATGATTCAGATCAGACTGATCCACAACTGATTGGATCACTGATGTATCTGGTTAACACTAGACCTTATTCATCCCATCCATTGAATGTGCTTAGTCATTTCATGAGTCAACCGAGACAGACTCACTAGAAAACCACAAAACATGTATTAAGATATATACGAGGCATAGTTGGATATGGATTGAGATGTGCCTCCAATGTGAACTTGAGTTTGCAGGATATGATGATTAAGATTGAGCAGAAAGTACAGTGGACCAGAAGAGCACATCTAGTCCACAGAGGCGATGTATATAGCATCGACTGTGCGAAGAAATGTGGCTTCACAATCTTCTGACATATTTACTTGACCATGAGATGGATCCTATGATGATAACCAAGAGCCATGTGTAAATATCCTTGAGAACCCAATGTTTCCTAATGGATCAAAACATGATGAGATGAAATATCCTTATATCAGAGATATGATGCAAAGGAAAATTGTACACATGGAAAATTGTACACATGCAATACCTTCCTACACATGATTAGATTGCAAACATATTCACCAAAATAACTTGGTGAATAATTCCTCCCTAGTTGAGAGGGAGTGTTCATGACTCCATCCATAACAAAATTCAAAGTACATACATGTGATACTTGGCATGATGAAGAATGCCTCTATAACTGAGAGGAAGTGTTGATGATTTCAGTTATGTGATACATTCTCCATCTTACAAACCTATGATATGTGGATCATTGCAGCTATGTGAGATAGTCTCCATCTTACAAAAATGAGAGAAAGACTTTGACGAGGGTGTATGGTTCCTATCTGAGACAAAGCTGGAACATAGAGATTACCTCCTCCGTTCAGATAGTTGAGAATAAATCCAGATGATTATCTCATGGGAAAGGTGATATGCTGAGTTGGATGTGCATGTGGCTGAGCACAATGTGAATGTGTGAAATCCCAATGTGTTGGGTGCATCGTCATGAAAAAAGAAATGAATATTATGTATTCGCCTACTCTGAGCATCAAAGTTGACGAGAAACACAAGATGAATCTCTTGTTTGATGCAATGGGAAAGAATATTTGTTGAGTGGACATTCTTGTGGATGAGCATAGGTGAACCTGTGAAGAGCTGATTCTTCTGTGTAATGTAGTGAGCCATAGATATGTACATCCCTATGTATGTGCCCCTAGTGGATGAGAAATAGTGGGTGTATCAGATCCCTTTCTATATTTCTCAAGAGTCAGACCTTCTTGTAAACCTAATTGTAATGTAAAGGGTTCAATTGGCTCCACCTTAATGTGATTAGTAATAAATGTAAGAGATAATTGATTTGGTTAATATTAGCTATAATGTGACTTAGAGAGGTCGACCCTATTGTGTCAATAGACACTTTTTTTGATAGGACAAGTCTAATATAAGTAAATGAGGATTCCCCATTGTGGAAACACATCCTACACACAAGTTTGGAAATTTATGCAAGTATATCATCTTGGGAAAAGTGCGCACCTCTCTTGGGTGCTAGTCTTATAGGTTTTGAGAACCCTCTTGTGTGATAGGTATTATTGGTGGTGAAGTTGTTTCTCTTGAAGAATATGACAAAGGATTTGGTTGGGTTTTCTTCCCTTGTTGAGAAGGGTTTCCCAAGATAATTCTTGTGTTCTTGTGCATGGTGTTTCTTCTTGTGATCTTGGTTGCTGCAACATTATTGTTTATGGTTAAGTGAAATGAAAAAAATGGAATGAAATTCATGCTTAAAATATATTATTGAAAAATAAACATAGCTAACCCATAAAGAAATTTTTAAACAAGTTCATTCTGCAGAAGCATCAACAAGTAAACATGAAGTTAAACTCAGAACTTCATAGGTAATTTTTCTCGAAATAAAATTTGATATTGACTAGACCATCCATGTTTCATTAATAGATACTTTTACCAGTGAGAAAAAAGGATCCCTTTCAATCCCCACTATCACTAACACTCAGCTGATTATTTCCTTTCACAAAGAAAAATTTATGTTTCCATAAATCCTGAAGATTATTTCTTATACCTAGATTCATCCCTTATTGCCTCTCCTATATATACATCAAGTAAACATGAGGAGACGAACTAAAGTTTTCCTTTCCCCCCTCACCTATATATTTCATAGTCTCACAATATTTTCCCTAATTTCATTCACAACAATCCAAAGTAATCAAAATATCAATAGAATAGTCTTTTGAAGTTTTCAAAAATATCCTTTTTAGTCCCAGAATTTTGTAATGTAGAATGGCCAGTGCTGGAGGTGCTGGTATTGTAGGTGTCAGAGGTGCAAGGGCTAGTGGACAAGGTCAAACCCCTAGGATCTTTGCCAAGGTAGTTGCTAGATATCCTCCCTTACTCCTTCCTCTTGTCTTGCATGATTTACCTAAAAATTACATGAAGAACCTCCCAAAATTCACGGGAGAAGGGGATCTAACAACAACATAACATATAGCCTTTTTTTATCAGTTTGTTGATATCCTTGGAATTGAGCATGAGGATGTGTACCCAAGACTGCTAGTAAATAATTTTGAAGGACATGTAAGAACTTTGTTCAGAGGACTCCGAGTAGGTTCTATACGATCATATGACGATCTAGAAAATTCCTTCCTAAGGTAGTGGGGCGAGAAAAATGATCATCTTTATTACTTAACCGAATTCAAAGCCTTGAGAAAGAAGAATTTTGAATCATTCCTTGAATTTGTCTAGATATTTGATAAGATTTATCACAAAATCCCAGCCGAAGTTAAACCTTCTCAACCAACTGCAAAATTCACTTTTGCAGGGGCATTTGACTTCGATTTTTCTCTACATTTAATTGAAAGGAGATTTACTACTTTATCAGGGATGCAAGATGATGCTATAGAAATTGATTCCAATATGATGGCATTTAGGAAGTTGAAAACTAAGGTTGATATGGGATCCAAAGAACCCAAGCATTTCAAAGAACATGCAAGACCCTCTAGATCTAGAAAGTCCACTGAGGAAAAAATGGATGAGATGGACAACATTATTAAATATTTATCAAACAAAATTTCTAGGATGGAAATAGAGAAAGCCAAACCTGATCCATACATTAGGAATCAATTTAGGAGAAACCCTAATCCTCATATACAACAAATAAAAATAAAAAATGAAGATCAAAAGATACAAGCTCCCTTTAAAATTGTGAATTTCATGCAGAGATATGAAGTCCAAGACTATGAGGAATTAGAGGAAGATCTAAACAACCTCAGCAACGATGATATTGAACCTTACCTAACCAAGAAGGATTACACGAAATCCTTAGACCTAGAATCTATGTTTAATAATGATGAAAACATCAACAATATGGGGGACTCTACATACAAATATAACGTTGACTCGATAATGGTCGAGCTTCAACATAAATATGATTTAAGGCCAAGAGAAAAAAGTTCTACAAATATTCCACCAAAAACTATTTTATCACAAAACAAAGAAAATGAGGCAACAAATACTAAACCATCAATTGAAACACAAGCTTCCCCAATAAAGCAAGATGAAATGAAAGCAACGCAAACTAAGAAACCTGAAATTACAAAAGATGAAGTTCACACCAAGGAAATTGAAAAACAAATTGCGAGTTTCAATTTAGAGAATGAAATTAATAAAATTAAAATTTTGATGCCTTTGGTTGAACTTTCAAGGAACCTAATCTATAAAAAACAAATCTCTAAAGAAATAAATTTTTTTTGATGTTGAATGTAAAGATGATGTTATCAATTTGCAGGATGAAAAACCTACAATCATGTTCAGACCACACATTGAAAATAATAAGGATTATGTTTCTTCGTTCTATATTACATTAACTGTGCACGATCATTTACTTCACAATTACATGCTAGACTCAGGAGCCTCTCATAATTTAATGCCTAATATTATCATGGAAAAATTAGGCCTTGAAATTATGATACCTTATCAAGATTTGTACTTGTTTGATTTTAGAAAGGTTAAGTGTCTGAATATGATTAAATATTTGGTGGTAAATCTTGCTCAAGTTCTTGTGAAAAGTATCCTTATGGATGTGGTTTTTGCTGACATTACTTCATAGTACGACATGATTCTATCTAGATCTTTGGGATCCAAATTAGGAGGATCGATTCATCTATACACGACCTACGCTACAATTCCAATTTTTGGTGTACAATTCACTTGAATGTACAAAGAAACTAGACTGGCATATACTGTAAGTGAACCTAAAAACCCTAATAATTACCCAGTCTATGTTTCGAATCAGGAATTAAATTTTTTTATATTATCTATAGATGATGACTTTGAAGAATGTATAGAAGAAGAAAATAAAAAAATAGAAGTTTCAAAGAAAAATAGAGAAGGGATGTGGAAAATGTTCTTTGATGGTGCTTCATCTTGTGAAGGAGAAGGAAATGGATTTTTATTCATGGAACCAGAACATGATAAGGTTATCCCTTTCTCTTATATATTACAATGGGTGGTCGATTATATGAATAATGTCTGTGAATATGAAGCTTTAGTCATAGGGTTAGAAGCTACTAGAAACTTAAAAATCGAACATCTGATAGTTTATGGTGATGTAGAGCTCATTGTAAAACAAATAAGACAACAGTATCAAGCTAAACACCCAAGGTTGATATCATATATAAATTGTGCCTTGGATCATATAGAGATTTTTTTCTCATCCTTTAATATTCACTCTATCCCCAGAACGCAAAATCAACAAATTGATTCTTTGGCCAAAGTTGATGCGACCTTCATACCACCTACTGTTTTGAAACTGAAATATCACATCAAGATGAGACATAGACCTTATATTTCAAACACTCTTAAACACTGGAAAGTGTTTGAATAAGACAAACAAATCAAACAGTTCCTGGCAATGGTTGACGATTTTTCTGAGACCCACATAGATCAAGAAAATTAGAATGATCTTGCTTGCATTATGCAGGAAGGGGGAAACCCAAAAAAATTTGAAGATAAGATTTCAAATCACCACATTCTCTTACTTAAGAACAATCAAATTCCCAGATGCCTGATCCCCTTAGAAAGGTTGTTTGACTAGGATGATGTACCTTTAAAGTCTACCTTGCAACCTCAACCTGAAGAATTTGAAGACTATAATGTAAGAACTAATGAGGATCCCAAAATGGTCAAAATATCAAAATACCTTTCGGCCCAAATAAATAGTAAGTACGTTGAGTTACTTAGAAATTATAAAGATGTTTTTGCATGGTCTTATGATGATCTAAAAATTGACGATGCCTCTCTTATTGAACACAAGATTCCTTTAGAACATAGTATTAAACCTTTTAGGCATAAGCTTAGACAAATAAAACCAATTCTCCTACCAGTGGTAGAAAGGGAAGTTAAGAAACTCCTTGATGAAAAAATCATCATTCCCCTCAAATACTCTAAATGGGTGGGCAATTTGGTCCCCGCTAGAAAGAAGAACAACAAAATAATACTCTGCGTTGATTTCAGAAACTTAAATCAGTCGTCTCTTAAATATAACTACCCACTCCAAAAGATGGACCATGTTCTCGAGAAGGTAGTAGGGGATAACAAGATTTCTATGATTGATGGTTTTTAAGGATATAATCATATTGATATTCATGAAGATGATAGAGAAAATACTATGTTTACAGCACCATGGGGAACCTTTATCTATGATAAAATGTCTTTTGGTCTAATGAACGTAGGAGAAACTTTCCATAGAGCAATGGATATCACGTTCGTCGGTGAGAGAGACATTTTTTTATTTATTTATCTAGATGATCTAACCATTTTTTCCAATTCGGATGCCGAACATTTGATGCACCTCACACAAAATTTTGAAAAATGTAGAAAATTCAGTTTGTCTCTTAATCCAAAAAAATCACAATTTTCTATGCAGGAAGGTAAGCATTTAGTCCATATATTGTCAAGAGAAGGAATCACGGTTGATCCTAAGCAAGTTGAGGCTATTGACCTGATAAATATTCCTAGAAATAGAAAATAAATTATATCTTTTTTAGGTAAGATCATTTTTTTGAGAAGATATATTCCTAACTTTGTTGAAATTATCAAAATGATTACAAATATGTTAAAAAAGGACAACGAAGTAAAATGGATTGTAGAATACAAAGTTTCCTTCGAGTGCGTTAAGAAAGATATATGGGAAGCACTAGTACTAGCAAGTCCAAACTATACAAAGGAATTCTTAATATTCTCTTTCGCTTCTGAACATACTATTGTAGCAGTGCTCCTTTAAAAGAGTGAAGAAGGATTCGAACAATCAATAGCCTTCTTCAGCAAAATCCTTAGGGATGCAAAATTAAGATATGATATACTTGAAAAACAACCTTATGCAATGGTGAAGGATCTCAAGGCTTTCAGAACATATGTTCAGCACTCCAAACTCATTGCTTATGTGCCAATAAATGCTATTAAATATATCTTGGTTCAGCCAGACAGTGATGGAAGAAGAGGTAGATGGTTGGATAAAATTCAAGATTTTGATCTAGAAGTGAAACCAACCAATATAGTAAAGGGTCAAGGTCTGGCAAGGCTATTAGCTAAATAAAATTTCAGATCGCTCGAAATAAATAACCTTGAATGACATGATTCTCCCCTGGATATAGAGGAAATTGATTACCAAGCACCTACGATTCAGATTGAAGATATGTTTTCTTCCTCTACCTGGTATCGTGATATTGTTACATACCTCCTTACTCTTGAATGCCAAAATTACATGACTCCTTATAAAAAAGGGACTTTAAAACTACATGCAATTAGGTATTGCATTGTTGATGGAAAGCTATATTGGAAAGACCCTCTGGGTTTGTTATTATGTTGCCTGACAGAATCTTAAAAATAAGGTGTCATCGATGAATTTCATGAAGGAGTGTGTGGAGGACATCATGCCTAGAGAGAAACATCTTACAAGATTTTAAGGGCGGAATTTTATTGGCGAAAGTTATTTACTCATGTAAATGCAAGGGTCAAAGCTTACAATTCATGTCAATTATTTGTTGGAAATAAAAATATCCATGCCTTACCTTTAATCTTAGTAAAATTTGAAGCTCCTTTCCAACAATGGAGCCTTGACTTCATTGGGTAAATCCATCTTCAATGAAGTGCTCAACATAGATGGATTCTAACCGCTATCGATTACTTTACAAAATGGGTTGAATCCATTCCAACTCGGAATGCTACAAATTCGGTAGTAATAAAATTTTTGGAAGAAAACATCCTATCAAGATTTGGTTGTCCTCGTAAAATAGTCACTGATAAAACCCAGGATTTTAAGTATATGGCAATGATCAATTTTTGTCAGAAATACAATATTGTTTTAGGTCATTCTACATCTTACTACCCTCAGGGAAATGGGTTGACCGAATCATCTAATAAGAGATTGATGACTATAATAAAAAAAATTTGACAGAAATTAAAAAATCTTGGCATATCCACTTAAAGTATGCCCTATGGGAAAACCAAATTGGCACCAAGAAATATATAGGTATGTATCGTTTTCAATTGGTTTATGGTACTGATGTTATCCTTCCTATCAATCTTTCTCTTCCTGTGATGAAAATCTGGTAGGAGACAAATGAATATCCAAACGACGTTACAAGAAGGATGAATCAAATCATCCAATTTGAAAAAAATAGAGTGGAAGTGGATGATAAGCTTCAAAAGGATGAGGATAATATGAAATCCATTTTCGATAAAAAAAATCTAAAGATAGGGAGTTTATCCCCGACGATTTAGTTTTAAAATGGGAAGCTAGAAAGGAATATGCAAGGAAACATGAAAAAATTGATCATCTCTAGTTTGAACCATTCAAAATTGTAGCAGCTGAGGGAAAAAACTCCTTCTCACTAGAAAATCTTGATAGAGAAGTTCTTGATGCTCCTATCAACGGGTGTTACTTAAAACATTTCATGCAGTAGTCACATTTCTTATTTCCGTTGTATATATCGGATAGGATTGACATTGGCTATTTTAATTTTCTTTTCCATTTTGTAAATTATCTGATTCATTTGATGATTTATTGTAAATATTTTCACTAAATTTATGATTGCTTGACATCATTGAAATGAGAAATAAAAACATCTATCATCTTTATTCTATAAGAGTTTCTCACATTTTGCATTTTATTCCTTTTGCAGAATATATCTTGTTGAATAGGAGATGAGGCTGAATAAAAATTCGACACTCACTTCTCAAATGCTTGATTTCTCTACAAACAAGTGATAAAATAATAGTTTGCCTTGCTGAAAGTTCAAAAGCAAAAAGAGGTATGAATTGTTCCTCTTCTAGTTCAAATAAATATTTCAGAAAATTCTTTTGAAATGAATCTGAAGGAAGTTTCACTCAAGATAATATTATCACATGACCTAAAAATCAAACAGGTATAAAATTACAACTTAAAGTGTCATACTAATAAATTCTAAATCCATTTCTGAAATGAAAATAAAATAAGAATAAAAATAAAACAAAACAAAAACAAATAAGCTCAAAGGAAGTTTGAACTAAATACACAAACTTGTGTGGGATTGGGATTTTTGTTCCAGGTCTTATGAATCCTCGAATTGGTTATTTTTCACCTATCCCCAATTTCCTATACACTTCATATTTTCTTTATCCTATCTTAGTCTTCGTAGAAAGAAAGAAACTTGCCTTAACTCTGAAAACTCAAAAACATATTTTCAAAACAAGATTAGGCGAAAATGTTTATGTTCCTTTAATTTTAATTGAAAAGGTATGTCTAGGCTAATCCTGATAATTTTACCTCTTCTATCAGATTTTAAATTGACTAATTCGCTCAAGGTTGATCCCTAAAAATATTAAAATCCCCACAAGAAATTTTTCCTATATGCGAAGGTGTATTGAAAATTCGAAGAAAGTTAGTTTCAAAGTATTCTTAAAATTGTTGACAGACCTTCTTTTCAAAAAATTTAAACAGATATCGTCCCTTGTATGATACATACATATTGATTGCCCCCGCTTCAATATGTTAAAATATAATACAAGTGGTGAAAGCAAATTCATAATTTGATTTCTGCCATATTTTCCAAAAGAGGTGATGAAAGGAAATTCATATAATGATTTCCCTCATCTCAAAAAAGTGAAAAGGTGTTAATTGAAGTGGTGAAAGAAAATTCAATGCGAGAAGTAGATAACTTCATTGGGGTACTAAACAGGGTCGCTGGAGTGAAGCAATATCTATGATATCTGTAAGGTTTTCATACATATACACATAACATACTTTGTCATCTTGTTCTGTTTCTGGTAATATTTACATCCTGAACCAACTAGGGATTCCCTAAATAAATTGTTACATATGCTTAACCTTGATGCAAATGAAGTCGGTCGAAGTCTAATATTTCATTTAAAGTTATTTTGATTATCTTAAAAAAAATTTAAATCAATTTTAGGAAAAGGAAATTTTAAATATCTTAACTTAAAATCAATCCTTAAGTATGTGTCGAAGGTTTTCGATATTTGGTCAAGTTCGTTCTTCTATAAATGATTAATTCTTAAATAAAGTTGGAAAATGTTTTTCAAAATGAAATAATTAATCCATTTACCCAATAAAGGCACTTGGTCTACTATTATTTTTCACCTCACAAGGATCCACAATCTTGAGATGGAGCCTATGTTGGAACACACACAATTTTGATCTTTTGATTTTTATATTGTTCACCTCCTAGGAATACAATTTTACGCAAAACGAGAAAAAATTTAGAAAATTGCCTTCTAATTTTAAATCAAATTCATTAGTTGTTATTTGGAAATAAGATAATTATAATATCTATTGTCGATGAGTTTCCTTAATTTAATCGAATGATCCTAATGATCTCCAAAGTCTTGGAGCCACCTGATTTGTAAAGAGTAAGTCTCTAACGGTCAGTATGGAGTTCTGTGCTTTGGATGTTCCAACAAGTATAAACAGTAAAAACCTCGAAACTCCAAAACCAGAAGATAACAACACGCGATAAATCCTAAAAAAATCACAAACACAAATCATAGGACATGTGTCTTTTAAATATTTCATGGGTTGACATGGGGCACTTATTTTTGGCATTTTCGTTGGATGATTCACATGTTTTCGAAGTGACACTTAACATATGTCTTGTGTTGAAACGTCATCTAAAATAACGTTGTCTCTTCCAAGTCACTCTGAGAGATGGTCGTTCGAGAGTTTAACAAATAGTGAGTTCATAAATCACCGAATTTTCAAAATCTCGAAGTATTGGACATTTCAAAGAGTAAAAAGGAGTTAATAAAACATTTAATAATGGAAATTAATCGTGATTAAGAGTTAATTAATTATGTCATAGTTTCATATTTTGAAAATTTTCCCTTGTTTTATATTCAAAACCTATGAAGTTCAAAATTCCAAAATACTTAAAGTCAAACACAATTAATTAATACTTAAAGGAGATTACTCATAAATTAATTACTTCACAGTTTCAGATTTCAGGAAATTTTTCTTGTGCTATATTAAAAAACCCCGAAGTCCAAACTTCTGAAACACTTGAACTTAATACAACATTTTAAAAACTATTAATTAAGATTTAAAAGCAATTATTCAGAGATCAAATGCTCCTAGTGTTGATTAAGGTTGGTTGTCATTGATGTCAACCCTTGAAGAAAGACCCATAGCACAAAGGTTTGGGTAATGGACCCAATAGTATTTGATGTAAATATGACTCGTTATTTTTTTTTCATGGTTGATAAGAAGTAAATATGGATGAACTCAAAAGTGGTCCCCTTATGGTGAAAGTCCTCATGGGAAGACACTTTGTGGAGTAAGAGAACCCATGCTTAATTGTGGAATAATGAGATGAAGGAAAGTGAATTTATTAAGGAAAATATCCTATATGGATAGCTCTTGTCATGTCATTTCCAGTGGTATGTGGAACGTCACATAATTCCTCACGGTTA
>JASDQU011176717.1:2934-13999 GCA_032191745.1 Picea mariana
AATCTAGTAACTAGGGACTACCCCCCTTGGCTTCCCTAGGAGTAAGCCTAGAAGGAAGAGGTTCCAGTCAAGGTGACAGTGTGGACTGAGAACCTAGACATTGTGTCTCCGAGGACACACTAAGTGAGTTGGACTTAGCTCACGTTAGCAAGTGTGTGTTAGGACGGCAACAGTTCCCAAAGACCTTTTCAGAATTAAAGGGAATCAAAGGAGTCATGGGAGAAATGGAGATCGAGTTAAAACCAGGATCCAAGCCTGTCCGACATAGACCATACCGTCTTAACTCAAGAGTAAAAGAGAAAGTCAAGAAGGAGATTGACAAGATGTTAGAAGCAGGTCTCATTTTTCCAGTAGAAGAAGCAGAGTGGGTCAGCTCGATAGTCATCCACATCAAGAAAGACACAGAGGATATAAGAGTCTGTGTAGACTACAGGAGTCTCAACGCCACCTGTGTGCACGACCCTTTCCCAACACCTTTTATCGATGAAGTACTCGAACTGGTTGCGGGGAAGGAAGCATACTTATTTACAGACGGATTTTCGGGATACCATCAAGTCAGGATCGTCGAAGAGGACAAGAGAAAAACCACTTTCATTACAGAATGGGGATCTTTTGCATACAATGTGATGCCATTTGGTTTAAAGAACGCCCCCGCAGTTTTCTCCAGGATTGTGATAGCAGCCTTTAGAGAGTTCATTCACAAATTTATAGAATTCTATATGGATGATTGGACAATATATAACCTGCTCAAGGAACATGTAGCACTGCTAAGACTAATGTTTGACAGATGCAGAGAATTGCAAATCTCATTAAATCTCAGAAAATGTATCTTCTGTGTGCCACATGGGAATCTGTTGGGCCACATAGTCTGCCGATAAGGAGTATTGGTAGACCCAGCTAAAGTTGCGGCAATTGCGAATATGACACCACCTACGAGTATTAAACAATTGCGCTCCACACTAGGACATACAGGCTACTATCGTAGGTTCATCCGAAGATATGCCAACATCACTGCACCTCTAGAAAACCTCCTAAAAAAGGATGAAAAGTTCCAATGGACTCCCGAATGTGATAAAGCATTTGGGACACTTAAGGAGAAGCTCATTACAACACCGATTCTGATATTCCCAAACTGGGATAAGGAATTCCACGTCCATGTAGATGCTTTAGGAATTGCCTTAGGAGCTATATTAACACAACCTGGAGATGGAGTTATGGATCACCCCATCTACTTTATGAGCCGGAAGCTGTCGCCAGCAGAACACAACTATACAATGACCGAAAGGGAAGGCTTAGCAATGATTTATGCTTTACAAAAATTTAGACATTATTTGCTAGGTTCCCATTTCAAATTCTTTACTGACCATTCCGCATTAAAATACCTAGTTAACAAACTTGTGCTGGAAGGGAGAATTTGTAGATGGCTGTTGCTATTTCAGGAATTTTCCTTCGAAGTTATCATCAAACCAGGACGATGCAACGTCGGACCTGATCATCTATCCAGGCTAGAATCAGGAGAAAGTGGCGGAGCAGTGGACGACCAACTCCCAGACGCAGATTTGTTCAGGATTGAGGCCATACCAGAATATCTGGAGGATATAGCAATCTTTCTTAGTACAAGGGCCTATCCTGAAACATATTCCGCAACCTAGAAACGCCATATGGTTGTTAGAGCCGCAGACTACCAGCTAATCGTCGGACACTTATATAAACTAGGACTAGATAGCATCCTTAGACGATGCTTCCTAGATCATGAACGACAGGATATACTCTGGGAATGCCATAGTGGAATTACAGGAGGCCATGTAGGAGGAAAGGCCACGGCCCAGAAAGTTCTACAGGAAGGACTTTGGTGGGCTACACTATTCAAGGATGCAAAAGCATACGCTAGATCGTGTGATGTCTGTCAACGTGTGGGCAAGCCATCACGCCGAGATGAACTGCCACTACAACCAGTTAGAACTCTACAGGCATTTGAGAAATGGGCAGTTGACTTCATCGGACCAATCAACCCCACAACTAAACATTCAAAGGCTGGATACATCATCACCGTAACTGACTACCTTACCCGTTGGGCAGAAGCAGCAGCAGTACAGGATGCAGAGTGATGAGGACCTTGCTCTTTGGACAAAGGGCAAGAAGAAGACCGATCAGGGAGGTCGACATGGTCCCAAGTTTGGGGCCCCACCACAGGGAGGAGAGAGCAGCAGTGGGACGAAGAGAGACACGAGCATAGTGAGATGATTTGCTTGTGGAGAGTTGGGTCACTATGCAAGACAATGTCCCAAGAAGAAGAAGAAGCAACAAGATGTGTCAGCAACGACATCAAAGGAGCTTGAGTTCGATGAACAGTTTGCGAGAGAGTGTGCATTCACGACTACTTTGTCTGTTGTTACACCATCCAACATTAGATGGGGAGACAGAGTTGAGGATGACCTACTGACTCATAGTAGTGATTCAGAGGGAGCTCAGACTCAGTTTCCTTGGACACCATCAGAGGGGGTGACTGGTCCACCCAGGACAACTTCAATTTCAGAGTTGTTGAGACAGAGGGTTGGTGTAGGAGCTTTAGAGCATCATAGATTGATGAGGAGGAGCGGCAGGGCACCACAGAGTCTTGAGCCTCACTTGGCTACAAAGACGAACAGATCAGGTTCTGGATCCACTTCAGATGGAAGCTACTTGGTGAGAGGCCAAGTTGAGGATCTTGGTGAGATGCCGAGATCCAAGTACTCTTAGTGAGATACCAAGAGGGGGAGACTCTTGGTGAGATGCCAAGAGAGTGAATCTTGGTGAGATGCCAAGAGTAGTGACCGTTGGCGAGATGCCAAGAGGTAGATATCCTTGGTGGGAGACCAAGGTGGAGATCTTTGGTTTGATTCCAAGATCTAAGTGATCTTGGATAGGTGGAGAGACATTTCCATCTATAGATCACGCAGATTGAGCAGATCTGTGTCAGACTACTTTCATTGATCAGGGTACAACCATACTCATCGAGTATATGCCATGAGGCAACCATGTCCACTATAGGGATGATATTAGTGGTGACGGGCACTTTCCTCGGTAAGAGGGAGTGTTGAGATTTGGGTACCTTGGAAAGTTGTCCCCTTGTGTTTATGAGCTTCTAAACACATGAGGGAAGTACTTTGTACCTTGTACCATGTACTTTATGTCTAATTTCACTTTGACTTAGGAGATTTAAGTCAAAATTGAAATTTGGTCATTTAAGCCTAAAATGACAATTAATTCACTTTGTGGGTGAATTAAGGGACATAAAGTGAAACTATGGAAACTTAAGTAAAGTGGGTTTTGAGTTGAGATTTACTTGAGATGATCTCAACCATTGATTAGGGATGAGATGAGATGATCTCATCCACCCAACTTTTAGGTTTCTTTATGCATCCTAAAGGAGGGCGCAAGGGGCAAAGGAGAGCTCATTCACTCATTTGTTCACTTGGAGAGATTCAGAGAGAGCAAAAGGATGAGGTTTTAGGCATTGGGAGAGGAGAGCTTGGGCGCCTCCTTGCATGGAGGGCTCATGGAGGCTTAGTGCCCTGTTTATTTATTGAGGAGCTTTCCAGTTCTGAGGAGGGCGCACTTGAGGAGAAGGGCGCATCATCAGTGGGGAGTGCTTAAAGAGTTCAGATTGTAGTGAGGTCTGTTTCAGAGGGAGGCTACACTTCAGTATCAGAGTACTGTGGAGGGGTTTCTTGTTCAAAGCTTCCAATTGGCATCTGGCTCCATTTCAGTGGTCTTGGCAACATTTCTGGGGGGCATACCATCCTAGGGTGCTCTTGCTTCTTTTGGACTTGTGTTTCAGCTTGGATCAAGCTGCTATTGTATCAGGTTCGTCTATATTTGTACTTGCTGTATTCCACCATCTATTCTCCTCATATATAAACATATATTCCAAACTGGTTTTCCCCGGAGGGGTTTTATCCAGGGTCATGTTGACCAAAAATACTTGTGTTCAATTTCATGTATGTTAGATTGTAGAACTACTATATTTTCAGCTGTAAAGATCTCTAGGTGTGTTACATTTATTTTAGTATGCATGTGTTAACCCTTGGTGACTAAAACTACATGCTAGAGCACCTAAATTGCGAATGTAATCGTAACAAATCAGCAAGAACTTCCTGAACTGTTGGTTGTCCTAAAACAACAACAAAACCTTCATTGACAGTTGAAACTTAGAGCAAACTTGAGGTCAAAGACAGACCTAGTTGGCAACTTGATAGGACCTGGAAAATCTTCACACATCTCACCCCTCAAACCCTAACTCACTACCAAAACCCTAAATGTGCCTCTTCCTTGACTTGTTTTCTCTCTCTTGGATGGGTGACACTTGTAACTCATCCAAGAGGGGTTTTTCCTCTCTCCCTCCTTTAAAAGGAATCCCTCTCCCCTCATTTTGACATGGGTTTTTCACAACAACTCTATTATGCCATAATCTCTCCCTACTCTCTCTCTTTCTCTCCCATTTCTCTTGTGATTTTTGGTGCCATTTGGTAAGCTTTCTTGGAGTAATAAAGTGAAGCTTTGGAGGCTCTCTTGGTGTTCTTTGGTGTTCTCTTGGTGTATTCTTGGTTCTCTTGTATGGTATTTTCTCTTGGTAAGGTAACGTTGTAGATTTTGTTTATTCTTGTTTTCACATTGTTTTACTTGAAGAACCCTAAGCAAAGTATTTTCTAGGGATAAATCTGTAGTAGTATTGCTATAGGTTTATGTGATTTGCTTTTATTAGTGTTTGCAAAGTATTTTGTAGGCCTATTAAAAGATCTCACCTTCTTGCCTCATTGTGTAGCAAGGGTTTATAGATTTGCAGGTTGCCAAAGTTTGGAGGAGGAACTCTAAAGGCTTGATTCTATTCCATATAATTTTCTGTTCTAATTTCAGCCTTCTATTTACTTGTTTTTTGCATACATAATTACTTAAATCTTGCTAAAAAATCAATTTCCAAGTTCAGATTTTTATTGTAAATATTTATGTACATACGCTAACTCAAAACTAACATTTTGTGGTGATTTTTAGCATTTTCCAGCGAGCTTTGTTTGCTAATTTATGCAGGTTTTCACCATTTAAAAGGGAGGTGTTGCCCAAATTTGGCTACCCAAAACTCAAGAAAACTTCTACAAGCTTTGGTGCAAAGCCCCCTTGTCTTTCTCATTTTCTAAAACTATTGTAAGCAGCCCAAGAGAGTCTCTTGGGTTTGCACTTTCTTTTTCTTTCCAAAGTTTTTTCTAATTTTTGCTTTAATTAATTTTGTCCACCTTTGCCACAAAATCAGAAGGCTTTGTCCTCCACCTTGTGCCAAAGTAGTGTGGTTAACTTATTTACTTATTTATGTTAATCAATTCTTTGTTTTCCCGCACCTTGTATGTGAGTGACTATGCCATCCTGCAAAATCATGCTGGATAGTGCTTAAGATTTTATTTTGGCGAAGTAAATAAAATTTTCCCCACCTTTGCCCCGTATTCCCTCCCCTTGCCACTTTGTGGATCTTGGGTAATAAGAAAGGGCAAATGATTGAGTCGATAGTTTAATTAGGCACCCATTTCTGTTATTGTTTGACCACTAAAATAAGGTGACTTGCGGAGGCTAGAAGGGGATGAAGCCAAGCACGGTTTCACGAAACTAAGTGTCCTCCTTGTTGAGCAACCAAGCACTTTGGATTTGACCTGTGGAGCTAGGGGAGAACCTTGTTGTTCTTCTTATTGAGCACCCAACATTTCCTCTTGGCTAAGGGATAAGGACTTGGGGTAGTCACGTAGCTTAGGCTTGCAACTCCTCACATCTAAACCACTAAGTTAAAAATAAACTTAAAATTAACTAAAAGCAACCTAAAACACTTGCAATTTTTATTTCAGCAATTCATTTTCAAGAATTTACTTTCCATTTATTTTCTGCAAGTCATTCACATTATTCTTTATTTAATTCAAGCATTCTTTAATTCTTTGGGAAGTAATTGTTTATATGTAAAGTTATTTTGTGAATCATTGTGTGGATAAATTTATTCTTTTATTTCAAGTTGTAAAGATACCTTTTTTGTGAGTATTTGTAATCTTGTTCAATAAGTGGAATTTAATAATCTTTAGGCACTGGTCTAGTTGTTTGTAAAGTAAATCTTTGCTTGTCATTAAAAGATTGCATATTGCATTGATTGATTGTCATTGGGTTGGATAACACTAATCAACAATTTAATTAACTCCTAGAAATTTAATAAACCTTCACATAGTTTAATACGGTTTACCCCCCTTGGCTTCCCTAGGAGTGGGCCTAGATGGAAGGAGTCCAGATTGAGGTGACAGTAGGTTTGGATTCACGTTTGTTTTTAAGGACACACCAAGTGGGTTGGAAACTTCTCCACGTTTGTAGGTGTGTATTAGGACGACAACACCTACTACTTATTTTTATATCTTCTCTTAGCTAGGCATTTAGCTTTTTGTTGGACACTTAGTCCTCGATTTTTTTTTAGTATTGATCTAGCAGTTGCTTTTGCACTCCCACTAGATCTACTTTTTTTAGTCCCATTGACCTACCTTTGTGGTCATTTGTTGGACAGTAATAAAATTATCTTATCTTATCTAACTAGAAGTCCATCTTATGACTGAGAGCCAGTAAAAAACAATTCAAGGAATATGGATTCTCAAGTGACGTTGCATCTAGGCCAAGTTGCTTGACCTTTCTTTGCAATTAATTTCTTCTGCTTGCATGGTCGACAATAGTTATTATCACCATCTTATGAACTTGAATGGTTATCACAAACAATTGCTCCCTTGGAAAGAATGGTTGTTTGGGAAGGTTGTTTTCCATGATAAGCATCAGTTTCTTGTTGATGCCGACTTTTGTTTGAGTCTCAGTCAACTCTTTGACAACTTGTACTTGCAGGGATTTGTATGGTGACGGGTTCTTTTTGGATGTAAATACCAGCAATTTTCTTCATAATGACCAATCTCTTGTAACGATTGCATTTTGATCACCTTTTCTCCTATTTGTCTACAAGGTTCCTTGTCATCTTGTCTGCAATAGTCAACTTGGTTGTATTGATTGACATACGTATTGACTTGGGTGTGTTCCTTTGCATTGACGTTATTCTTGTGTACAATCAAATTACTCTACTTTCCCCAATTGTTCTTGGCCTCAAATGCCATTGCATAGTTTTATGCTCTTTTCTAGTTTGAATGTTCAAATTCAAGTTCCTTTTGAATTGTTATGAGGAGTCACCAATGTGTTTAAGTATGATTTGTTCTCCATCCTCAATTATGTTGGACTTTATGCTGTATTCATTACATTCTTGTGTACTACGACATATGATATCTGAACTTTTTGTTTAGGATTTGCCATTTGATCTTTTGGTTCCTTTCATACCTTACAATTTAGAATTTTTGCCTCGGCACTTCCTAGAACTCCTGATGACTTGTAATGGGTAGTTGACCTTGTTGTCTTTGGTGCTCTTTTAAACTATATCACCACAGTAGTGTTGCTCATGTCATCTTCAGTTGATGAATGCAATTCTTTACAGCTCAGTGTAACCTTGTTTGTCACAATATGTTTCGAGCTATCTCAGCTGGTTGTTTAAGGTTTTGACTTTTTGGCCTCCACTTTGAAAGGATTATTCACTATTGGTATGCCTTGCAATGTTTTCTTGAATGTGTGTGTTGAACTAGAAGTGGAATGAAAAAATCGTTATATTACTGGTGGGCATGGAAGAACTGCTTCCAAGGGCTAATCATGTTAGTGCTTGAATTCAACAACATTTACTTTGCTAATATGTTAAATTTCTCTTCAGGAAGGGTTTGCAAGTCAATAAAATTTTGTTGTAGTCTCAGGACTTGGCTTTAAACAAGTCATTATATTACTGGTGGCCACAGAATAACTACTTCCAAGGACTAATCATGTCACTGCTTGAATTCGACAACATTTACTTTGCTAATATGTTAAATTTCTCTCCAAGAAGGGTTTGCAAGCCCATAAAATTGTTGTAGTCTCAGGACTTGGCCTTCAATGCCTCTGATTTGGGAGGCAGTTCCTTGCGTTTAGCCATATTCTCTGGTTTAATACACTCGTTGTCTTTTTCTACCAGGTGTCTTGGGTCTCGTGTGTTGCTGTCCATCAACAAAACACCATTTTACAGAGTCCATTGATTCTGGAATTGTTCTTGTACTAAAATACTGATATAATGCAGACTTACTGTAGCACCAAACATTTGATATTATTTTATTTTGATACAGAAATTGACTTTGATATTGAAATCCAGATCCAACCTCAGTGGATTGAATTGATTTTCAATTTACGGTGTGAGGAAATGTCCTTAACAGATACCACACTCATATCAATGAATAGATCTTGACAGAATCACGTCGAAACAGATGCAATATGATGTACAAACACAGCCTGAGTTCCTTCAACTTTAAGCTCCTCAAGGGAACACTCAGATTACAGGGAATGAATTTTAATTCCAAGAATCATTTATCTGAATCCTTAGTGTTCTTCTGCCTATCTCTATTTTTGAATTAGATAAGATAAGATAATATATTTTATTACTGTCCCAGAAATGACCAAAGGACAGGTCAGTGGGACTAGAAAATACAATCATTGATACCAATCTGTAGGGGTGCCACAGGCAACCCTGAAAGCATAAAGCAAGATAAAACAAGAAACATTCAAGTACATGAACAAAGCCTTACATCAAAAAAGAAGAAAGATGAGAAAGCGCAATAGATCCACTGGTTGTCTGTAAGACATGATGAGGAGCTAGAGGGTGAGAAGGAAGAAGTATCTGCCATGGAATCAAGCACTGAGAAAGGTCCAATGCACTGTCTAATTAGAAAGGATTCAATCCCCTCATTTATAATTGCTTGTTTCATTTATACGATGAGGTTGTGAATCAATCATAACTGTTTCCAGTTACAAAGAATTGATTTAGGTTACAGATAACAACTTCTGTAACTATCATCTGTCACTATTTAGTATTAAGCCAGTTTGGTTTCCTGTTGGTTGAAGCCTATTTCAGTCAATATGACTTTGTTGAATCAACTTCAATTGTCAAGTCATCAAGTTGAGTTGAAGTGGTCTTGAGTCATGTTGATTTATTCGATGTCGGTGTCAGCCTTGGAGGAATCACATATCTAGCTTTACTGTGTTGGTTGTGCTTGTATCAGATACTGTATTTGCATCTTCAGATTTGTTCCTTATGTTTTAGTGTTATATAATATATGTCGGTCTTTATTTCCTAGATTAAGATAGTTGAGGTTTCACCTAACATTGTTTTGGTTGAGATGCTGCTTGTACTCCTCTTGTGGTGCTTTTGATGCACAACTATTTTTGGATTGAAATTCTAAAATAGAGTCTTTGCTATATGTTGTATACTTTTTAATACATTCTCACTTGTTATTTTTTGGCTATTTGTAGACAATAATTTCACTGTTGTCCTTTTGTGGTCTCTTGTTGCTTGACCTGTGATTTTATCATCTTTTACTCTTTAAGGATGTCTTTCATCTTCTCTGTTATGCCTTTCATCTTCTTTGTTATGCCTTTCACCGCATTTATTTATCTGATTTATTGTATACGGTCTTTTCTAGCTTCTAATGAAGTTCACAGAAAATCTGTCTAAACTCTGCATTTCTTTTCTCTGCAAATTCATACAGTGCTGCAAAGGCATAATGAAGAACGTTGTGAACATGAACTTGAAGAAATAAAAAGGGGAGCGGAATCTGGCAACATAACCCCAGATGCTTCAGTTTTTAGGTTTTCTGATGACGCACTTGCTGAACAAAAGGACTGTTCCAATATAGCTGACGAAAAAGTATCCTTGGCAGTTCAGGCATATGATCTGGTATACTTCACATTTTCTTTTGTTGTGCATTCCATGTTTTGAATGTTATATATGTTTTATAGTTTAAATGCATCAGATTTTAAAATAAATGGCATTTTAGATTTTGTTTCTTGTAATGCAAGCTTGTTTAAGAAAAATTGTATTTTAGGGATTGTGCCTACACAAATTCTGTAGGTTTATATATAACTCCATGTGCCAGTATTTTGCACAACTAAACAAGATACCTATTTTCCACATCAATTCCTTCTTAAGTTATAATAATTGTAATTAAATATATGGTTTGCTTAATAAAGAGATGACTCATTGGCATTTTAACTGTGAAAAGCACCCATTTATCTGAGTAAATAGCATGAATTCAGTAGAGTGGAATGTTGAGATTTGGGTACCTTGGAAAGTGGTCCCCATGTGTTTATGAGTCTCTAAACACAAAGGGGGAGACTATTACCCTTGTACTTTACTTTATGATTCTAATTTCACTTTGATTTAAGAGATTTAAGTCAAAAGTGAAATATGTCACTTAAGTCATTAAAGTGACAATTAATTCGCAAAGTGAGTGAATAAATAGACATAAAACAAACTAAGGAAAGTGGGTTTCCTAAGTGAGATTTTTGGATTAGATCTCACCCATTGATTAGATTTGGCTAGATTGGATCTATGCCATTGATCTTTTAGGGTTTGGCCAAAGGAGGCTAAAGGAGGGTATAGTGCATTTATGAGACTTGTTGACCGCCTCTCCAACACAGGTGGTCAACTCATGTGCCATGAAGAGATGCATCATCAAATGCCATATTGTCGAAGACTTTCGGTCCTACAGGGCAGTGTTTGGCCCCAACACTTTATTTTGTAATTGGAATTTCCGCACCCCTGCGTGGGTTAATAATGTAATAGGTTTGCATGAGTCATGTCTAGGTCAGTTACCTTGGGATCGGTTCACTGTGAGAGTTCCTTTCACTAAGGGTTTTTTATCCTCATGTTATTAGTTGGGCTTTTCAGCCTTATTGATTTCCCTTGAGTTTTTCCCTCATACTTGCAATAATTACTCCAAAGTGGTGAACGACATTCTAGTGGGCTTATGTTTTGGTAACTATTATAGGGAATCATTGTAAATGACCATGCAAGACATCTTAGAAAGTTTCGCGGAATTCTGTCGAGTCTAAGTCAGTTTTTTTTAATTAATTAATTTTTAATTAAATTTCCTTAAGTTTGGAGTTTTAATTATTTAATTAATTA
>JASDQU011176717.1:14084-26645 GCA_032191745.1 Picea mariana
CCCAACACTTTATTTTGTAATTGGAATTTCCGCACCCCTGCGTGGGTTAATAATGTAATAGGTTTGCATGAGTCATGTCTAGGTCAGTTACCTTGGGATCGGTTCACTGTGAGAGTTCCTTTCACTAAGGGTTTTTTATCCTCAGGTTATTAGTTGGGCTTTTCAGCCTTATTGATTTCCCTTGAGTTTTTCCCTCATACTTGCAATAATTCCTCCAAAGTGGTGAACGACATTCTAGTGGGCTTATGTTTTGGTAACTATTATAGGGAATCATTGTAAATGACCATGCAAGACATCTTAGAAAGTTTCGCGGAATTCCGTCGAGTCTAAGTCAGTTTTTTTTAATTAATTAAATTTCCTTAAGTTTGGAGTTTTAATTATTTAATTAATTAATTATTTTTGAGCAATAATTGTAAAAACTAGGTCTTTGGACTTTTGATAGGGGTATTTGTGCTCAAAAGAAATGGAATAGCACCCCCTACATCCATGGACCAAGTTTCAGCTCAGTCGGACAACTTTAGCTATGGGTTTGTCCACCCGGAGTGTCAGTCAGTCTAAAACAACAATTTTAATTGCTAAAGTCCAAACATGGCAAAATGTAAAAATTGTAATAATGAGTTAGAGGATGTGAAAAGGTGAAATGATTGTTAGAGAAAAACCTCCTAAGCATAACATAACCCTCCCAACCTTTTCCAACCTATTCTAACCCCTTACCCACCTTCTACACTCGAAAGTCACACCCCCCTAGGGGGATTGACGTTTTTCCTTTTTAATTTAATTTGTGGCTTGAGTGTGGCTTCCTCTCTTGACCTTTCACTCCCTTTAGCCTCCACGTCACCCCTAGAGGTGACCCCACTCCCTCCACCTCACTCTTTCCTTTCAATTTATTGTTTTTCACCCTTGTGGAGCGCCTTTCAAGGAAGTTACGCCCCCCCTTTTGTGTTTCTCCAATAAAAATTCGTTTTTATTTGTCGGAGGCTCTTCCTCTTGCCCTAGCACGGATCCCACAACCTATCTTATGATTTTGTGTGATCCCAATCTCACCACACTCATCTCTCACCCTCCTTTTCCTTTACCTCATCCCAAGAGGTGCGCCCTTCAAGAGGAGTTGCACCCTCCCTCTTCTTGAAACCCCACAAAATAATTTAAAAAAATTATTTGTGACCTTTCACTTGCCTTGGCACGGATCCCATGCCTCTCACACACCTTTTGCTTGATCCCAACCATTTTTCTTTTTTTTCTACACCCTAGATCTATTGTGCAAACCCTAAGTGGTGTGCCCTAGCCTTGAGATCTACTCATTTGCTTGGTGGTGGACACTTGGCATAGATCCAAGAGAGGTAGGTTTGCCTCTCCAAGTATAAATAGATCTCCTTCCTCACTCCCAACATACCATATCTTGAGCTATTGTTATGCTACTTGATTTTCATCTCTCTCTCTCTGTCTCCATTTTTCCATTTTTCCATTCTATGCTCTTAGGGTTTTGGAGTATTTTCTCTCCAAGATCTATTTTCTTGAGTAATAATAAAGGAGAAACTTTGGAGGATAACTAGAGGAGCAATGCGTGTGCTTGATCTTCTTATGCTTATGAAGTAATATTGTATCAATTTCTTGGGGTGATTGCAACTTTTGATCTTAGGTAAAGTGTTATCTAAGTAGGTCTATCAATGCGTATGCTTGTGGGTTTATATATCTTGATGTGTTAGATAGGATTGAAGTGTCGTCTTATTTACATGCTCAACATATTATCTCTTGTATGCACATCACCTAAGGAGTTTTGCAGGTTTATACTTCAAGGGTTTCATTGGGAACTCCTTCAAGGAGAAGGGTCTCTTGAGGCACTCATACACTCCACTTCTCTAACCCTTTACTCTTTATCTATATTGTTGTTCATACACATTCGTTTTCAACTAGCATAATATGTTTAGATAGGTCATTTCTATACACATATACTCTCTTGTTCTTGCGGAAAGTTCTTGCCCTAAAAAGCAAGGGTTTTCCTTCATTTTTCTTGGTTGTGTGTAGCTCTTCTAGTAAGCATAGCTTGCTGATTTTGCAGGTTTCAGATCTGGTTGAGAGAAGTATTGGCTGCCCAAAGGACATCCACACAACACTAAAAGGCCCTCCAAGGGGTTTGGTAGCTATCTCTTAACCCTACCTTTCAATTTTTCATCATTTTGGTACGTTTTGCCTCTCCTTCTTGCTTGTTAGTGGCTCACGCCTTTAGGGGAAGAGAAGAAGTGGTACGGCCTTCCTCTTTGTGTGAGCTTGTTGGGTAGTTAGATCTAGCTAGGGTTTCATTTTTTAACATTTTTGCTTTTCCTTCTAGCTAGGACGTGAGGTTTAGAAGGTGAGGGGCACCTTCTCAACCTAGGACGTGGGGTAGGTTTGTCTCTTGCTTGCTTGCTTGGTTTGATAGTTTACTCTCTCAGTTTATCTCTCTCTTTCTTTACTTGTTTGCCCTAATCTCTGAATCTTAAAAGAACTTAACCTAACTAAGCAAAACCTAATTAATTGCCTACCTAGTTGGAAGAGGAATACCCCAATAGGTAAGGTTAAGTGGTTGATGATGTGATTGATGATCTATGGATTAATGCTATCATTGTTTTAGATTTAGATCAAACACATAATCATTGTCTTAAGCCTATTGGGAGGCATAATAAGTAACCTAACTAGATCCTTTCTTGCTTAGTTAATTTTTCAAGTCTTTTCTTCATGCACATGTTTTAAATCTTAAATGCTTAAATCTATAAGTGCTTAGATAAGTGGATGGTTTATATCTCTATTGCTTATATCTATTGGAAGCCACTTGCTTAGGCTTGAATGTTGTTGAATGGTTAAGTAGGCAAACACACTAAATTTTCTTTCCATCTCTTGAAGGCAAGTTGTCCTTGCCATTGTGATTTCTTTTAATAGCAAGCTCATATGTGGATGTGATAACCTAAATCTTTTTCAGCCATCTTTATTTGCTTTACATGTGTTTATATTCTTAATTGTATAAGCTTGAAGTAACACATTTTTAAAGCTCATAACAGTTTCGGCCATATCATTAAATGACACTTTAAAAGTGTCTTAAAATCTTCAAAACACTCTAAAAACCACCTAAAAGTCTACCTAATCAATATATATACTTAATAGACTATTTAGGGTACCTCAGACCATCTTCACCATCTAAAACGGGGCTTGAGGAAAACAACGGAGGGTGTAGGCAGGGGACTATCTCACGGCGCATAGGATGTGTCCTTTCCGGGAAGTACTCTTGTTTTGGGCTGACCCGTGAAGCTAGGGTGGCAACACTTATTGAGCATCCAACAATTATTTGGCAATAGGGGGAGGAGGCTTTGGTGAAAGCTTTAATAAAATTTGATAAATCTTAAGAAAGCCTAATAATTAAACCCTAGACCAAACCTAATAAACACTTGGTGGGTTGAGTAACTAAGAGTGTGTATAATCTTCATCAATCTTAATAATACTTGTACTTAAAATCTCTAAATTTTCTTTGAAGGTGTTGATGTCATGATATTGATGGTGATCTCATAAATGTGATGATTTGTTGATGCTTTAATCCTTTGATATCCTGCACACATAAGATAAAACGTGGTTAGCTTGCTCTTTGTATCATTTGTATCTTAGCATTTTTACTTGTAAGTAATTGTATCTAACATTCATTGGTTCAATTTATTCTTTTGTAATCTTGTAAATAACTTGTAATCTACTTGTAACGAAACACCCCTTAACATAGTTGACCCCTTGCCCAATCTTTAGGCACTAGTCTTAGTTGCTCTAGGAAAAGGCTTGACTTACATATTAACTCTTGCATCTTGCTTTGGCTGCTTGTGCATCTTAGGAATAGATTCTCTCTTACCTTAAGAAATTAAAACTAACTTTTAGAACTTAACTTCAACACATCTAGTAACTAAGGTCTACCCCCTTTGGCTTCCCTAGGAGTAAGCCTAGACGGAAGAGGTTCTGGTCAAAGTGACAGCGTGGGCTGTGAACCTAGGCATTGTGCCTCCAAGGACACACTAAGTGAGCCGGACTTAGCTCACGTTTGCAAGTGTGTATAAGGACGGCAACAAGACTCATTCTTCACTTGTGAGAAGAGGAGAAGAGGAGGAGAGCTTGGGTGCATTTCTTGAGGAGAGGAGGGCGCACTTGCATGAGGGTTTGAGGAGGAAGCCTTTGTTGAGTTGAGAGAGCTTGGAGATGCCTTCCATTGAGGCTTGGCTACCATTGTGAGTGAGGGCACATGAGTATAGGAGGAGGGGTGCACATGCTAGAGGAGAGGCGCATTCTTGAGACTAGAGGGCGCATTCTAGTGTGGGAGAGGCCCTAACCTTGTGGAGAGAGCCATTTACCTTGGAGAGGCGCACTCTAGACTCTAGAGTTTAGAGGGCGCAAGGGTGAAGGAGGGAGCTCTATTTGAGTTTTTGCATGAGGAGGGGGGCGCCCCATCATGTTGGAGGAGGCTTTCTTGTGAGGAGGAGGCTACTTCAAAGGCAAAGACAAAGGGAAGGCAAGTTCAAAGGCAAACAAGAGCAAAGGTAAAGCAAAGGATCAAGATAAAAGACAAAGCAAGCAAAGAGAAGGAAGGCTCACCAAGGGAAGGGGTGCCTTACTTCACAAGGCTTGTGGGAAAGTCTTTGAGGAACTCCAAGGCATCTGAGAGTGGTTGCTATTGTATGGGCTTCTTGAAGGAAGTTCAATATTTGTTTCACTTCAGCACTGCGTATTTATTTCATCATTTTCCAGTTGTTGCAAGACAAATTCTTTGCTATATAAAGTGATTTTCAATTTCTGGGATTGTCCTCTTAAAAATATATGCATTTGAATCATTAGAAGGGAGGGATTTCTTTACCATTATAGTTTCTTTTAGCCTATCAATGTCGACTGTAATTCAGATTTCTTTCAAAAATGTGTTAAACTAGCTTTCATGGATTATATGCTTCCCCTTATTTCACTGGCTATCCAGATTCCATACTGTGATAATGTACTCATTTTATTTCAAAAGTTGCAGCTCTTTCTCATTACCATGCATTGCTACATAACTTGGGGTTTCCATAGACTTGCGTATCTTTTTCATGGTATAGAATATGTATTTACTATCAACATTATTGCTGCTGATTTGCCAAATGGTCTTCTGTTAATCTTGCATCACTGAATACAAAATGGATTTTCTTGTTCAGTTTACAGATTGTATTATTAGTCTGTATTTTTATCTGTGACATTTTTGCTGTAGTGCTGTTGTTGTTCCTTTGCATTGCCTTAGTGCTTCATAGTAAGAAGCACGGAAGATTGTTTATATGCATTCTAATTACAATGGAGATCTGATTTTTATGTGGTGCTTTGTAGGTAGATGGACATATTCAGCGCTTGGATAAGTATATGAAAAAGTTTGATGAGGATCTCCGGCGTGGTATTTCTCTTAATCCTAGGCTAATGTCTTGGTTTTGGGGCTTCGGAAAAAGGAGAAAAGGAAGAAAACAAGTTACAAAATGAAACAACCTGAGAAAAGGCTTGTCTTTATTTTACTAAATATGATGTTTGGGGATGCGAGGGACAATCCTTCATTCCTTATTTTTCCTCTGTATGGTGGTTTTGAGTGTCAATTCTGGCACTTGAGTTTCAACACCATTGCATGCAAAAGCCTATTACGCAACTGAATTTATCTTGTTCCACTGGTGCAGAAAGGGAGCTTGCAGGTGCGGTAGTAGCCATGGATCATAACACTGATACTAGTGGTAGGTCAGGAAGGGGACATGAAAGCAGCAAAGCTGGGCGCAAAAGGTATGCTCACTTTATGATAGATGATTTGTTGTTGAAAACGACTGTGATTGGTCTTCTTTGACATGTCCTAACGTTTTACTTTTGACAACAATTTGATATTTTAATCGGTTAAACCTACTCCTTTGTTGAAGTTGTCATTTTGAATTGTTGTTTGAATGGTAACATATGTAAGTACAACTATGACTGATAGTGAATATCGGAGTCCAATTAAACTTCAGATTATGTGTATGTTTCTTTAGCCAAGCTGTTACAGTTGGTGATATTCTGCTTTGGGAAATCCTATTTTTAATCATGTCCTGGAATATGAAAAGGGAAAGAATAAAAAACAATTCTTACATGATATAACTTCCAACAAATACCCTTCACTTCCAACAAATTTTCCTTTAGTATGCAGTGTTTGCAGCCTTGGTCCTCATAACCATCCACTGACCACTGGATAGTGTCATTGTGATGACATGCAAGGTTTGATTGGTTGAAGCAACCCACTCTCTTGTATGTCTTATCCCCATTTTGTGGATAACTAAGGAGATTAGGTCTCGAGGCCCTCGGGTTGCAGATATGGAGTGCCGAGAAAACTACATGGCCAACAGTACCCTTTTGCACAGTTGGAAACCCCTCTCACCACCACAAATGGTCACAGATTTCCAGATGGCATCCACCACATCAGCTGGCTTCCGGAAGGTAGTGGGCCTTGCTCCATGAGGTACAAGTCAGTATTATGGTGAGCATCATTTCAATATTTAAGCCAACTGAGTATGTTGTATCTTAGATTGCTCTAGATTTCATGATATATGCTTGGACATTATGCCTTTTTCCCCGCTTCACCTTGGTGGTTAATGTTATCGCATAGTTTGTAGCTAGGTCAGATGGCTATAAGATGGAGGTCAAACTGACGTAACAGGAACCTATCCCACCCAATGTCACCACGATGGGGAGTTTCTTTCTCTTTAGGGAGGTTAGGCCCAGGGGAGACGTCCCCAGTAACCTGGAGTTTTGAAGAGGCAAAAGTTAAAAGGACAAAGGTAAAGTTCCCCCTTCACAGGTCACCACCAAAACAGATAGTCCCGGCTAAATAGCCAATAATGAAGTGAAGCCCCAAAGAAGAACACCTGCTCGGAGCAAAGCAACAACAAACCAATATATGCAAGCTATAATTCAATGGGTTAGTACTTCATAAGACTATCTGATATTCAAATAAGCAATTATGACAATAAATATTGACGAAGTCAATGTTTATCAATATAGTAATGCAAATAATATCACTTCCTCAATAGATACTGAAATGAGATGACATTCAATGTAACAAATCAACACAACATCAATTAATGCCTAAATCACCATTCAATTACTTCTTAAACAAGACGTTGCTGCATAAAGATGAAATATTCAAGTATGACGTCAACAACTTTTAGGGTTAGCAGTTAGTTAGGGTTTCAATTTAGAAAAAGAGTTTGAGAGTTTGTTTGATCACTTTCACTTCAACGCTGGAGGTCTAAGATCAGTGCCTTCGGGCTTATGGAGTCAATTTAAAAGAGGACGCAAGGGTTGAAGGAGGACAGCTAAGGACTAGAAGGAAAAGTTCTGAAGTGCTGCTATGGCAGGGCCCCAGAATCAAATTCCTAGGGGAGAGAGGCTCACTCCGGTGTTGCTAAAGCAAGGCCTCGTGCTCTCTCCTCCTTCCTTAGGTTAACTTGGCAAAAACGGCTAGCATAAAAGATAAATCAAGACAAAAGAGTGTAGTGAGGGAGAGTGTTGCTACAACAAGGCTCTATCACTAAACCCTAGAAGAAGGACGGCCCTAGGTGTAGATAACCTAGCCCTGGGACGTCTCCTCCTTCTTGACTTCTGGAAAGTACGACTAGCTCAGGGAAAAGAAGAAATGAGAGTGTAGTTGTGGCTAGGCTCTTTCTTCCTTCTTCAATGGCTGAAAATTTCTCTTTTAGGGGACATGAGACAAGGACCTACTTGTGTGCTTGTTACCTAGGGTTTTGATTCAACAAATTATAAATACATGTAAGAAAATAAGACTACAACCATTCAATCAAGAAGTTTTGCAGAAAAATAGTTACAATTTATCAAGAAATAACCATGCAAACCCTAGTTGTAACACCTTCCTTCAAGAGAAAAACCATAAAATGCCAAGAAATGCCTTCCTTCAACAAGTGCGCCTCACTAAACCAGCAAAAATACCCAAGTAGGGCGCTAAAATCAGACCTCACTAATGAGTGAGTGATGTGTTATAATAAAATGAGGCTAAAACTCCTCAATATATACTGTATCAATGACCTTAATTAACTTTTAGGTCATAAAAAGGTCGACAAGGCCATAATACTGTTTTTTACATTAAATTGTCAAATTAAAACCCTAACTGAGCTGTAAAAAAGGTAAAAGCCCCTTCAAGGGAGGCGCTAGCCCCTTCTAGGGCAAATGAGACATCCAGGAGCAAAACGTTAGCCCATAGGGGCCTCTCCAACATGCACACGTGCCACTGCTGCCCAGTCTGCCTCCAAAAATGTCCATGAAGCTGGATGACATCATGGTGAGGATGGGGACGTCCTGAGCCTTCCAAGGCCAATGTTCCACTGAAAAGGGGTCATTCCCCCTAGGTCGGGCTCTGCTAAAGTGCCTCTGATGGAACGCCCTCTTCTTCTCCGGTGCAAGACCCTAATCAACCACTGTCTTGTCTCTACCCCCTGATGGGGTCTCAACATCCATCTGGTGGGCTCTTCAGCCCCATGGAGGTTCGAACTGATCATCTCCCCATGTGTACCGGTCCAAATGGTACCTGTTCGTCGGGCATGATCCTGCACATCAAAGGCTATGCCCTCCATGGGTTCATCAGTCACCAGGATCATAGCAATGTTAATCACGTTTCATCATCAATATTATCAAACATATGCATAAGACCCTAATATATCAATCAATAGCTCAAAGACATTACAAAAACCCACAATACAAGACTGGAGAAAAAGACAAGACGTCCTATTGGGCTAGTATCCACAAGAAAGGGGAAGTTTCCAGGAAGGTTTCATCCAAGCCATGTAAGTGAGGTGATGTGGCTAGGGGATGTCCAGACATGTGGGTGAAGTGAGAGCCAGGGATGCATGATGTTATCTGTGGGTGCCTTTGTAGAAGGCGAGCTGTACCTGTCATGGATGCAATTTTTCCAAGCCCGTTCTTGCCTTTATTCTTTTCTTTTATTTGCTTTTTTTTTTATTCAAGGGCTAACCAGAGGACACTGCCTTGGCATGGTGACCAAAGCTGACAGTGTTACCCACAAGTACTTTCACAGAGATGAGAAGGCTGGCTGGTGATGAGACCCCCTTTCCCTTGGCCATGCAACCAAAGGTCACTGCCCTGGCGTGGTAACCAGATGGTGGCAATGTCATACTGTTAGGTACCCATAAACCTAATAGGCTGGCTCGTGATGAGACCCCCTATCCTCTTGACTAGGTCTTGTTTGTTATTTTCCGGGTTCCCCTTGTTTTTTGCTGAGAGGCCTTTTATTGCCTTCTCGGAGATCCCTGGGCGAAACATCTCGAGGTTTTATTTCTAGGCTTTTATCTTTTACCAGCTACTTTTACCTTCTAGGCCTTTAGCCCCTTCTTCCCACGAGATAAGGTGCAATCCTACAAACAGGTCAACCCAATGCCCAAACAAGGGGAATGGGATAAGTGAGTGGGAGACAAGGTGAAATAGTGGTGCTATGATGGGAGCGGACAATGGCTTTTCAGAAATCCCCCCGGTGGCAAACCAAAACCAATGGGCCCAGGCTTGCTCGGGCACCCTGTCAATCTACCCGATCATGGTCAAGTGGGTTAATGTAAGATCCAAGCAGTCGTTAGAGGTAAAAGGGAATCAGATGCATATATTTAAAGGTTTCAATGATGAAAAGTGACACATACCATGATACCTGGACCAGTTACCTCATAGAGCAAGAACCTCTTCTGATACAAGACCAAGCCGATGGTGATGGATGCTGCTACTGCTATCAATATAAAGCTGATGGAAGAAGAAAAGGATGGGCCCTCCAAGGCCATGCTCAGGTCAATCCTGCTCTTGGTACTCCATGTCTAGGCCCTGTGGGCCTCGAGACATGATCTCTTGGTTATCCCTAAAAATCAGGGATAACATCTGGCTCCAACTCGGGGACATGTGCTCACTGTAGAGTGCATGAGAACCTCAACATCTTTGGCATAACCTGCAGACCTGCTCAAACTTGATAGGGGCATCAGTAACAAAAATGGCGCGGTAATGCCACCCCAGCATACATAGATATATATATACTAAGTAAGACAATCAATATGCGAATGCAAAGAAAAGTACCTACCTTTACATACCTGTTGGATGGATGTTCGATGTAGTCAAACAACCAGTGTAGCCAATCCAGCAATGTCCCACGATACCTGCCTTTGTGCTTCATCATAAACCAAAATAGTGATAAATCAAGCACAAAAATGTCACGAGTTAGAATGTATATCATATCATCATAAATCTCAAAGTCTAACTCATGGAGGCGGGTGGGAGGGATAAAATCCTGCCAAGTCCATCTCTGAAGAAAGTACTCAATCCACTTCAAGAAAGGGTCATGAAAAGTGCAGCGTCCAGAAAACTGACTCAAAGGGCCTGCTAACTGGCTACCTAGGACATCCTCACGCTCTGAAGTCAAGGAAGTGATCGATAAAGATCTAGCAGAGGACTGGCAAACCACCAAGGGAAAGTTGAAAAACTGGGATAATTGACTCAAACTTGTAGTATCTAACTGACCCTTGGAATCTAGGGTTCACCTAAGAGGAAGCTCAACATAAAAAATATACTTCCCAACTACACCTTTAATGGACAAGCACGGTAAAGTAATAACAGGTGGCTGGAGTGAAAAGTCATGAGAAACCTTCTTTAGGCAAACAATGTTCTTACTTGTATCAAAATCCGAGTAGAGTGGTGGTTGACAATCATCTTCATAAACTAAATCCAAATGCTTAGAGGAACAATCATCAAAGTCCTCAAGGTATGACCGAAAATCATCAGGAAAACAAGGTACTAGGTCATCCTTGGGTTTTTGGAAAGTATGGGTAAAAACCTCATCTCCTTATTGCCACTGGTGAAGAATAATCTGCCGTGATAACTGCAAAGGCAACACTTGGAAATGACTTTCAATGTCATAGACGGGACCTATATCATAACCAACTATATCCCACCTACGTCTCCCAACATGTATGAATTCATCAATGTTGTCAACTATGTCATTATTTGTATCATAACATGCAAATCTTGAAGACTCATTCACCTCCTCCTCATTTCCTTCATCATAAGGTAAAACATCATCAAAAACTAGGGAGGAGGGAAACTTATTGTTTCTTCTTGTGCAGGAGCTTCTAGGACTTGGGCATCTTTGGCATGCATTATTGTCTTATCCGTGATGGTGCAGCAAGGAAGATGCTCTTCATTCAGGGATTCCATTTCTCCATCACTCTCTGAATCATGAAATAAGGTATCATCAAAATCCTGAAAAGGAAAGAAACTAACCTTATCGTCTTGTTGTTGTGCAGGTGGAGAAGGCTTATGGATCGCTTCATCAAGAGGAAGAGGGCATGTTGATACTTCGTTATTGGGCTCCGGCTCCTCACTTATTTCTTCAACAATCCCTTGTCGATCTGCGGTTTGCTCCCCTTTCTCTTGGAGATCAATGATGAAGCTGTCAAGGGTAAACAAATTCTCTTCATTGACAGTATTTGAGGTAAAGAGGCATCTTATATCAAGCGAGGAGACCTTCTCCTCAATCATTGCAGCTATGTAGTAGGCTTCGTCAAGCGTCCTTGGGGTTCTTTCATTAAGAGGAAAACTTAGATACCCCAAAAGTGCATTAGTGAAGAGATGGACCAAGTATCTGACAGTTTCGTCCTCAGCTTGCTTTATACGCTCGAGTTCTTGTAATAGTAATGGGATGTCTTGCTGCTGGATACCCCATCTCTCGAGAAAATTTTTCTCAAATTGCTCCATAGTCTTGATGCTAGCCTCGGGGAGGTTATCATACCATTCTTTGGCATTGTAAGAAAACGTTGCAGAGAAAAGTTTCATGACCACGTCTTCAGCATAATCATCAACCGGGTAGGATAGGAAGAAATTCCAAAAATTTCTCATGTGATAGTCAGCTCTTTCTCTATTACCACCACAAAATCCAGGGAGCAAATTTATGTATTCAAAGGGCATTTGTTGAGGGTACCCCGGGATGTCACTCATGTCTAAAGGCTTGTAGTTTCCGGGATCCCATTGTGAAGTCATCGTTGGCTTCGTCATCAGTGGAGTCACTAGATAGTTTTCTCGAAACTATCAAAAGAAAAGGGAAAACACCCTAGTGGAGTCGCCAGGTAAGCTTGTAAGATATGGCTCTGAGGCAAGGCTTACCGAAAAAGATTTTTCGTTTGAGGAGAATTGACTCAGTGTTCCCCGACATCGGTGCCAAAATGTTATCGCACAGTTTGTAGCTAGGTCAGATGGCTATAAGATGGAGGTCAAACTAGCGTAATAGGAACCTATCCCACCCAATGTCACCACAATGGGGAGGTTCTTTCCTTTAGGGAGGTTAGGCCCAGGGGACGTCCCCGGTAACCTGGAGTTTTGAAGAGGCAAAAGTTAAAAGGACAAAGGTAAAGTTTCCCCTTCACAGGTCACCACCAAAACAGATAGTCTCGGCTAAACAACCAATAATGAAGTGAAGCCTGTTATCCCCGATATCTAGGGATAACTAGGAGATCATGTCTCGAGGCCCACATG
>JASDQU011176720.1:33462-46084 GCA_032191745.1 Picea mariana
AGATTATTATGTTATTTTCATATATCAATAGAATATGTAATAATCATGTCCATTTTTTAATGAGGCTATGCATAAAAAGAGATCAATATGTAGAAGATTCAATTATGTAAGCATATTAAAAGAGAAAATATAATTATAATAATTGATTTTATAATTAGGCTTACAAATTTAGTAGCACTTAAAAACATAATTGAATAGAAAATTGTTTAATAATTTGTTTCGATGTGAGTAAATAGAAATGGAATTATCAATTGCTATAGAGGACCAAACTGTTCTAATAATAAAGTCAACCATTATACTATCAAATAGAAATATGTCTTATGATCATAAGGTGCTTTTTACTATCAATGTGAATGATAAATTTATTTTTTTATATCAAGTGTCTATATATATATATATATATATATATATGGACACTTTTCTATATCTAAAGCATATATAAAGCATATGTCTCAATTTCATGCATGCTTAGAAGTGTTAGAACAACATTTAGAGTTGTAAATATTGTGAGAAGTGTTATGCGTTTTGAGTTATATTGTATGTTCTAATCGTTGGTATGAAAAACACTTGCAAGGGAACCTCAAGAGGACACCTAACAAATAAAATTATCAGCGGAAAGTAACCAAAAAGTTTGTTGTCCTAAAAGGCAACAAATGACAGTTTTGGGAGATAAAACTTAGAGCTAAAATCTTATGAGAGACAGATCCGTTTTAGCATCCTGATAGTACCTCATTTATCTTCATGCTATGAGAGCCCTTGGTGGAAAAGACTTGTTGATTTCTAGTGCATTCAGTGGACATTTTTATGACAACACGTTAGAATATTTTTGGACAATGTGTTGACAAAGTTTGTGGGTAGCTTGTGGGAAGATTTGTTGACAATTGCAGAACTGATTTTTGACACTTCTGGAAAACCTCTTATCACACCTGCATGGACAAGACTCGCAGGGATGATTTTAGGGGCTAAATTTCTCTCATGGGCTAATTTTCCATGGTTTTTCCCAAAAAACGATTCGCTATTCTCAAGATGATTAGCCCAAATTTTATAAGATAAAATTATTTTACCTAAAAAATCACCAAAATTTTATACAAACTATATAAAGTCCTTAGAAATTTGAATATTTTTTCAAAAATATTGCCAAACATTTTTCAGCTGGAATATGAAGGATTAGTAATATTCGCCAAGGTTTCTACATTTTAAAATAAATTTAATTTCTTAAAATCATCCATGGACAAGAGTGAGGCCGATTTTGGAAAACGTCTTAACACATATGTTTTTCCAGGAGTGAGGTTGTAGTTATACTATCTCTTTTCACACCTATGTTGGCAAGACTAAGGTAGTGTTCTTGTGCAGTTTTAGCATCAGTGTGAGCTTTAGTGGAAAGCCATGTTGGTGTCCAAGATGCAGGCAAAGGATAGGCTAGAAAAATCTATCACTTGGTCCCTTTGTAAGACCATGATATTTTTTTCCTTAGAGGACCTTGAACTATGGGATATAGTTCATACTCCTATTGTTCTTCCTCCTGTCACTTCACGTGTGTTGGTGGAAGACTTCAGGAAGAGGAACAACAAGGAAAAAAGGAATATTTTTGATGGGGTGAGAGACCACATCATTCCACATTTCATTGGTAAAGACTATGCATTCGATATGTGGGAGTATTTATGCAAGCTTTACTAGAGTCGAAACTAGAACCAAAAGATGGTTCAACAGGAAAATCTTAGGAGCATTCAAATGCTCGATTTCAAGTTAGTTACATCATTCCTTGGCAGATTCACTTAGATCAGAGATGATCTTGCAGTCATTGGAGAGATAGTGGAACCAAACTTTATGCTGAGGATTTTTTTTTTAAATTTGTGAGTTTAATTCCATTGCGGATTCGAGAGTAAAGTTAATGGTTGAATTTTTTCATGTTAGTCGGATGCCCAAATCTACAATCAAGATAAGGATCCCCTCTTTAAGTTAGATTATATTGTGTTAGATATGATAAGATATTCCAAATTCCATTATTGATTTGAGAGTAACGTCAATGGAATGGTTAAATTTATTCATATTTGTTAGATGTCCAAATTTCTAATCGAAATAAGGATCCCCTCTTTAATTTAATTATATTGAGTTAGATATGACAGGTGTAAGGCTTTTGGATAGAAGGGCATGGAGACCTTTTCCCAAGTCCTCAAGAAAATGCAACTTGGGGTTGCTCCGACACCCAAGAGGCGCACTAGTTGGGAAAGTGGGCTCCTCAGGCATGAAGACATGCCAAGGGCCTTTCCCAAGCATGACGCAAAGCATGGGGTGGAAGAAACCAAGAGAAGTTGTACACCAAAGAGGTTGGGGTGCGTTGGCATGAGGATCGCACCAATGTTGGGGGATGTTGATCCCAAGTGATCCAACGATTAATAGACACACAGGTTTGTTTGGGAGACCGAATCCATGAAGGGGTGTGAATATTCGTTTGGATGTGATGGTTCACGAAGGGGTGCGATACACCTAAAGGATGTAACCGTTCACAATGATGACCTTTGGAGTCCATATAAGAGAACAAGGATGCACAACTAATGAAGATATATTTGAACAATAAGAAGACCAAGATCATCTCTAAGATTCTGAGGTAGAATTGGACGAAAATATGTGAGCTCCCTCAAGAAGCCAAATTGATCCACATGGGAGGACTTGTGCTTCCTTGAGGTGATTCAGTGGATAGAGTTGGGAAAACCATATTTTGGGATGATTATGGGAAAATCCTTGTTGTAGGTCCAAGTGAGGAAAATATGAGACAAAATCATAGGTCTGTGTTAAGTCTTGTGAAAAAGAAGAGATGTTGACTCTATGGTGGACGCACATTTGTGGTGCTCCACATGTCCTGTGAAAGTTGTTAGGATGGATGAGTCTTTGTGTGACGAATCTGTGTACAAGTGACTTGGTGAGGTGAGATGAGTCGTGTGACTCTTCTCAAGTTGTAAACCAAGTAGATGGTACTCATATAGTAACTGTTTCATAATAATAATAATTAGTTGGGTGTCAGGCACATCTTGTGTCACTCACACTATACCTGTGTGTCTCATGTTTATTTCACAAGTGTTCTCTTGATTTCATGGATGTATGCTTACATGACTAATTGTTAATATTGTTAACAAATTATCTAAGTATACAAGAGTTGCACTAGAGTAGGAGTTTGACTCGTCTGTAGCCTAGAAAATAGTATGGGTATGCTCTAGGTGAAGTGGCATCATCCAGACAAATTATCCTTGGTGTTGCCAAGTGACCAAGTGTGAAATTTCATGGTGTCTCACACTCTCAAGAGGTGCACAATTGTAAGATTCGAGCACGCACACTATGGGGACATGAAGAATGATATTAAATATTGGTCATTGCATATTTTGAAGAAGGGTTGTTAGATCTTCACCACTATATTGACGATAGATGGTATAAAATATTGTTTGTCACATATTTTGAAGAAGGTTTAGTGATACCTTCACCACTATCGTGATGATACATTGAACCAGAGAAAAATTTGAAGGCAATTTGTTGGGGAGACAATTTAGTGGGAAGGTTCGTAGACTTCGTGAATAGTTTGATGGAGTGAAATGGTTTATCATAGAGAATTTTCACTACACTTACAACAAAGGTTCTGATTGACACTATAGTGGAAGTTGATATAGGTGCACACATTCTATAGAACAAGAGAATTTTTTTTGGTGAAACAAAGAACTCAAACAGGGTGGCTGATCACATAACTCATCGCAGGACTTTCCGTTGATTTGATTGCAGAGATAGTCTTGGAACATACTTGGTTGGTTTTATTTGTGATAGAACTAAGTTCGAGACCTTTTTTCCCAACTTTATGAGACCAATTGCAAAGTTCATTGGCTGAACCAAGAACTTGGGAAAGGCGGATGAATGCAAGACTTGTTGCATATCGAACCACATAAGAGATTGTAGAAGTGGTCATAGAGGGTGATTGTAGAAGTGATCATAAAGGGGAGAAATTGTGGGTTGCAATAAGTGGAAGCACTTGGGTGAGAAGGACAACTTGATGTGACCTATAGTAGCTTTGTAACAAGGAAGTTGGTTGGGCACACTTCTATCGTGGCATATTTGTGTTGTGCATCGTCGAGAACAACAGTTGAGTCAAGTTGTCTTGTTGTATGAGTGTGTTAAATGCAACCTTCATATGAGGTATCAATTCACGGAGTCACGAAAATCAGTTAGAAGCAATATGAATTAACATTCAAAAAGTGTCTGCATGGTGATTTGAAGAAAAAACAATCAATGTGCGAAGATGACAATGTATATTTCAACCTTGCACAATAAATTACTGCAAATATATTCTTAATAAAAACATAAAATATATAATGGTAGGCACACACATTATATAGATATTTTACTTTGGAAGCCCAATCTGTGAAAAATAACAACCTATTTTAGAGTTGCGCCTCTAATTTCCTATTCATCATATCCTCATTGGTTAACACTATATATATATATATATATATATATATATATATCAGAACAAATGTGGTTACAAGTTTATGTAGCTGTAGATGGTCATTGAGGGGAGTTCATGCAGAGAGTCGATGGCTTGGGCAAGTGAAGGTGGAAGCCAAGAGACTTAGAACATGGTTGCAACCAATGATGTTGTTGGAAAGGTGTGGTTTGTTTTTAGGTCTTTCATTTTATAATTGTTGCGGTGATTTGTTTGGAGGAGAACTCATATGACTTGGTGTTTCAAGTGAAATCTGTTTCCTCGGGGAAAACCGACAGACTTGAGGGTGACTCAAGTGGTTCAAATTCAAAGAAGTTATGTAGTAGTTTAGGACACCTTGATTTGAGTGAATGTGCGGGGAGATTCGGGTGACCTTCTTCGACAAGTCCAATGGTGGAATTAGGAATATTTTGATGTAGTGATGGAGGTGGCTTGAGGAATTTTCCTAACTCTTTGATGAGGTGCATTGGATAGGTCATTGTGGTGAAGTAGGCAACGAGGGATGGATATGCCAAGTTTCAGAGGATGGATAAGATACCTTAGTGAGTTTGTGCCTTAGAAATATTTTTTGGGTCATGGGATGACTTGACAATTGAGATGTCAATTCTATAGTTTGGATGCTTCTAGTAGATGGATGGAGTTAGTAAAGAAGTCGACCAAGAATTTTTGGGTGTTAACCTGAATGGGAAGAATGTAGACCATGTGACTTGGGTAGTGCTTTCCCACCTTTGGTATGGGACATTGGATGAGATACGACACACATTGGCGACTTGTGGATGATTATGTCATGAATCAGATATATGTTTCGGTCATTGGTTGAGGTTGGAAAGAGTATTGGATCAAATGTGCCTAAGGCATGGAAGTTATTTAAGGTGAATCATTCTACTTGGAGCACTTTGGAAAATTCCTTGGGACATTTGAAGAGTGTAAGTGTGTTGGCCACACTCATCACACATGTTGAGTTGGAGAGAGGCGACTCAATGATAGGAGGTAAGATGAGTACTTCCTTTGGTTCAGAGGATTGTGTGGAAATGAAGATCGTAACATGAAGAGACTACTTGGACATGCATTTTTCTCTTATCTTGGGAAATATGGTTGAGGGTGAAGCCTGACTATTCCTAGCCATATATAGGTAGACATAAGAGCATGGCCAAGTGATAAAGTAGTGGGCCAAAGACAATTTGGATGTGCATCTCTTGGAGCATATGGGATGTTTCATATCTGAAGATGCAGATGAAGATGGGGAGAGTTTGGCCAAGGAAGCCACACTTTTGGACCTAATTGTAGTTTAAGTGACAAGGGAAGAGTTGGTTGGATGTGTAGAGATAAGATGCATGAAGATTTCCATTTACTCTAAACAAACTTGTATGAAATGAAAAATGTGTGTAGAATATTTTCTAACGTTTCCACGAGGTAGACAACAGATTCAATTTTCCATGGATGGATTTTTTTCTGGGCAACTTCATAGTGTAGAAAAGTGAGGGGCGACCTTGCCTTTGGGTTTGAGGTTGTTGTGAGGATGGGATGAATTTCCGAAGGAAGTGACCAATTTGTGTATGAATGTGTATGGACTCAGGGAATGTTATGGTTGGACTGACCACTCAAGTAGTTCAGGAATTGGGCAAGAACAATAGCATGATAAGGGTGTCAAAGTAGAGATGCACCAGTAGGTTAGAAGTGCAACACTTAGACATTGTGGAGGATATCCTTGATGCAGATTAAATGATGAAATGCACTGTGAGGAAAAGGTGGACACTTGCATTAGTATTTGGATCTGGATGGAGTGAAAGAGATGTGAACATAAAAGACTATGTTTAGGCATGGAGATGCATATTTCAAGAAATGGACACGACAATTGGATTGATCACCCAACCGGTGCACGACTTGAGGATGGATTGTGTAGAGACATGATAGAGTTGGTCAAAGTTTGGGTGAAACAATAAGATCATGTGAGTTCAACACTTAGATATTTTTCATGAGGTTGTAGCAGCAGTTGAGGCAACAACAATAGAACAAAGTGTGAACATCATAGTAGGATAGGGACAACTTAGACATTCCATATAGAGTTGGTGAAGAAATGTCTTTCCAATGTAGCAGACAGATTGGTCACACACAAATTTGGGTAGGGAAGTGTGGATGGTTTCATATGTTGCAGATGCTTGCAGTGTGAGTTGGAAACTTGGGGTTTCCACTTTGACAAAACTTGGGGTTTCCACTAGGAATGAAACTTGGGGTTTCCACTTGGAGAAAAACTTGGGGTTTGCACTTGGAATAAAACTTTGGGTTTCCTGCAGACTTAGTTACATCGGGGGCACGAGTTCGAGCGGAGAGTTAAATATCACAAATTTTGTGGATGTTGTTTGTGAAGACAATGAATTGAGGTGGGGAGGATATAAGATCTTCAACTAGAAGGGAGAAAAGACCCTTTCCCAAGTCCTCAAGGAGATGGAACTTGGTGTTGCTCCAAAACCCAAGAGTTGTAGTAGTTGGGAAAGTAGGTGACTTGGGCATGTCAATGTGTCAAGGGGATTTCCCAAAATCTTTGTTCAATTCTGGCCAAAGCCTATCGTATTTAATTGTTGTTCCTATTTTTCATCTGTTTGGTGTCAGTTCTCCTAAATATGTTGAAGATATTATGTGCCTTGTTAGTTTCAGATTTTTGGTTTGCTTTAGTTTCCAGATTTCAGATCTAGTTCTAGGATTTTATGTTTTTTATTTTTTTTTCTGATTTCAGTTATAAATTAATAAATTATTATAGCACAATTCTAGATGGCTCACATCAATGGTATCCGAGCCTCGATTGATAGTAGATTATATCGAATTTTCAGTTACAGTTCAGATTATTTACTTATGTTCCCCAATCTGCTATAACTTTTGATGACTTTCTATGATGTTATTATGATAAACCTACTATTAGGCTACCATCCCATTATTAGTGCAGTCCTTCAGTCTATAACAGTTTTTGTCTCAAAACAATGGATTCCCTAACAAATTAGGTTCGTAACTGGATCATATTTTTCATATAAATTGGTTGTTGTTTAATTGTTTTAGGTTTTTGTTTTTTTTTTCGAAATCAAGCAATATAAATTTTCATGAAATTATAAGTTTTTTTGTTTAAATTGTATTTATGAATGTAGAAATGAATTCAACTTGCTGAAAATTCATAGAAGAATACTAGGATTATAAAAAAAAACAAAAACCATTCCAATATACAGATTCAACAATTTTTCCTCTAATTTCAAACAAATATACTCATAAAATATAAAAAAGCAAAATATACAGAGTCCCGATGGACTCTTATTGATTTCTGCATATATCAAAAAATAATAAATAAAGATTTTCATGAATTCCATTACTGGGTGTAACTCACATTTTAATTACTATGTAAAAGGGGCAATGAAAATAAATTTTAATTATAAATTGAAAATTAATATTAAACTTTAACAATACATAAAAAAAAATTAAAACTAAAAATAAATACTACATAACAATACAGGGGATAGATTTACCTGGAGCTTGGCGCGCCAACGATGCCAACCCCCAACACGACCTCTGCGCTCATAGACCTCACGCTCACAAACCCCATGCTTAGAAACAACTGTCTACACGACCTGCGCCATCACGACCTCATGCTCACTCTCACACTCAGAAACCCTCAGAAATGCGCACACTCATGCTCACAAACGCTCAGAAAAGCTCACGCTCACGCTCACAGATGCTCACAGACTCTCAGAAATGACAACAAAGTTTGAAAACATAAAAAATTCGTTGTGTGGTTGATATATAACTTATCTTTCGGCTGAAAACATATTGTCGGATGGAAAATATCCGTCCGACTAAATTCATACACGCTAATTGAGGGTGCAGTTACTACACCGTTCTATTTTACATTTCCCGTTTCGGCCGAAAACAATAAGTTTCGGCTGAAAAATAATATTAGTTCGGCTGAAAAAATGTTTTTTAGAATTTTCGAGATCCAATTGTCATGAAAGTGTTACCCACCTTCGTGATTTCACCCATCATGATAAGGGGGTCAAAGTACAAATGCACCAGTAGGTATGAAGTGCAACACTTAGACATTGTGGAGGATATCTTTGACGAATATTAAATGATGAAAGCCATTGTGAGGAAAGGGTGGACACTTGCATTAGTCTTTCTATTTGGATGGAATGAGTGTGATGCGAACATAAAAGACTAAGTTCAGGCATGGAGATGCATATTTCAATAAATGGACACGACAGTCGGATTGATCATCCAATCAGTGTATGACTTAAGGATAGCATTATGTAGAGACATGATAGAGTTGGTCAAAGTTTTGGTGCAATAGTAAGATCATGTAAGTTCGACACTTAGAAATTTTTAATGAGGTGGTAGCAGTAGTTGAGGCAACAACAATAGAACAAAGTGTGATCATCATAGCAATATAGGGACAACTTAGACATTCTAGATAGAGTTGGGGAAGAAACATTTTGACACAGACCTATCGGCCCTCAAGACGAGATTCAGTCTTAGGATCGTTCTATATGCCCTTGAGCCGGATCGGCTCTTTCGATTCATACTAGAATCTGCAAATTATTGATATATCCACAGGTCCTTTTCGGAGCTCGCAATTTCACGAGTTTGTGAGTCGTGACTCCCGACTCTTCCTTCTCAAATCCACGATACCCGAGATCGCGAAATGGGTATATCCCTTTCTTCCGTCAGTGCCCTCCTTGCATGACTATCAGCTAGGCTAAGTGGTAGAACTTCTCACCTCTCACGCCTTCGCGAGTTCAAAGGTCCAACCTTGGCACCTTTCTTTCCTGAACCCCTTAGAGGAGATATTGAATTTTCTCCTCTCGTTCTTGCTACTCGCGACTTTGCGAGTCGAAGGCTCGAACTTTCATTCCCTTATCTCCTGAGGTCCCGAAACATGAGAGGTCAACAGGGTGTTGACTCCTCCAAATGTGTGATGTGTGTCTTCCGGTATACTTCCCGGGCCCATCTTGCTATTCTGCCACGTGTTTCCTCCGTACCTCAGCTCTTAGCACTTCACGAATTTTGGAATTGAGAGTAACTCTTGTCAACCTTCGAACCCCTAAACACGTAAAATGCAATGGGGTTCTTGATCCAATGGCCCTCCTATTTTCTAGATCTGACGGCTATCCACACTCCTCACGATTTCGCGACTTCGCCACTCGCGACTTGGAGCACCCAATTCCTGGGCTCTCACCCTGCGAACCTCCGAGTTCGCGAGATCCTTTGATCTCTGCCACCTATCCTCCTCCTAACCGGCGGCTGTGATTCTCTCATGGATTCGCTACTTGTGAAGTTGAAGGACTCCTATTTTTGACCTCCGATGTCCGAATCCCCGATAAGGGTGATCTCGCAACACGTGTCCTTCCAATTGGACGGCTCAGATTCTCTCGCTTTTTTTGGGACTTCACACCTCGTGACTTCGCAAGTCTTGATGAAAAGGTTTCGATCCTTCAACTCACGAAACCTCGAAATGCGATTTCATGAGTGATCCAACGGCCTCTGTTGGCTCAATCCTATTGTCTAATTTATACTGAGCTAGAACTTAGAAAAGCACTCACTATAACCTTCTCGCTCCTTTGCAAGATCTGACAGTCCTCGGTACTTCACCAATTCTCCACGGAGAATTCCAACCGTCAAATTCCTCCTTGACGATTTCTGCGAAATGAACAAAATGTTATGTCGCGAAACTTATCCACCAGCAAACAATGTCGTTGCACTTCCTTCCGACACTTCAAGGCACTAAATCTTCTGATATTTTACCACCACCTAGAGTCTTCAAAAAGACTTATGCCCACACTCCTTGTGGAAATTCTTCAAATATTTCCGAGTATTTGAATTCTTCGACTCTACGCACTCTCTGTGACAACAATATTTCAACAGTTTCACTCAGGTTGTAACCCTGAGACTTCGCTTAGCCTGCACACTCCTTGCACGTCTCCTGTGCTCAACTTGCACTTCTGCAAGAATGATAACAAGGTTATCTCTCCTGAGCTTGCAAAGATTGAATCTCTAAACCCATCAACGCACTCCTTGCAGACTATTTCGTTGCACTCCTTGCAGGAAAACTCTACTCAGATAGAGAAACAATTAAAACTCATTCCTTACTCTCCCTCTCTTCATATTTTAGACATTAAATATGAAATCAAACATTCACGCATCAAATAAAATACATAATAGAGAGTAAACAATCATGAGCATAACATTCAATCATGCATACACAGAAAGTATTTGAACACCATGAGTCTGAATCAAGCTTCATATATTAATCTCATAACTTCTATACATGGGTTCTTCTACACATTTTTTTTCTCTCCTATGCTCTCTACTCTCCTGGTTGATTATGCTACTAATAATACAATGATACAGGTGAGGGTGTCTATATCCGTTTTCCCACCATCTCCTTAAACTGTCTATTCTAAGAATTCAAAGCTACCTACTTTACATTTACTAGCATAAATGCCTCTTAGTCCTTTAGACGAGAGCTAGACACTGAAGGTCTGATTACAATCTACCGGTATGCTCTTTCTTAATTGTTTCATTAATGTTTTTCGTATCGAACTTCAGAATATTTCAAATAATTAATCATGTGCCAAAATGCGTTGGCGCTTGCCCCACGCTCGCTTGATGCTGGAGATGCTCTTGCATCATACTCCCTCGCTTGAAAATTTTCATGGGCTCCTGTCCATGAGCTCTTGCACGGTCTGTCCATGCTTCTGAATTTTTTCTTGGTTCTCCCAACTGGCATATTCAACTGGATGTCCCTTCCATTTGACCAAGTATTCAAAATATTCCCTTCTTTTGGTCCTTTTGCTAACTCTTTTGTCTAGTATGTTTTTCATATGCGGCTTCTCTGCAACTAGCATCTGTTTATTCCACTGAACCTTTGGTTGTTCATCACTTATTCCTACTTCCTCAGCTTTGTATGGGTACAAATATGAGACATTGAATATAAGAGAAATTCCGATCCCATCAGGTGATTTAATCTCATAAGCATTTGCCCCAAATTTCTTTAAGACCTTACATGGTCTGATCTTCTTCATCTTCAGTTTGTTATATGTCCCCTTTGGAAACCTTTCTTTTCTCATATGTGCTAGAATCAAATCAACAACCTCAAATTGAAGTTTTCTCCTATGTTGATCTGCTCCGCGTTTATACTCTTGGCTCGAGTTCTGCAATCGCTCCTTCACCTGGCTGTGAAGTTCCTTCATTACTTCTACAAAATCCTCTACACTAGAACTCCTAGTTATATTATGTTTTGAATCTCTCAATTCAGATACTCCTCTTGGATGAATCCCATAAACAATCTAGAATGGACTCTTCCTAGTGCTTCTGTTGATTGAATCATTATAATAAAATTCCATCTATGGCAGAATATTATCCCACCGACTGTGTTGTTCTGTCACCAAGCTCCTCAACAAGTCTCCCAAACTTCTGTTCACAACTTCTGTCTATCCGTCCATCTGAGGATGATAAGATGAACTGAACGATAAGTTTGTTCCCAAATTTTTCCATAAGGTTATCCAGAAGTGTCCCATGAACTTGGCGTCTTGAACCGAAACTATGCTCCTTGGTAAGCCATGAAGTCGAATGACCTCTTTGAAAAACAAATTCGCAATGTGAGTTGCGTCACTTGTTTTCTGACACGTTATGAAGTGTGCCATATTAGAAAATCTATCCACCACCACAAAGATTGAGTTGAACCCTCTTTGTGTTCTCGGCATCCCCAATATGAGGTCCATGCTGACTGCATCCCACGGCCTATCAGGTATGGGTAATGGTTGATAAAAGCCTTCATTCTGCCTCTTTCCTTTTGAATGATGACAAATTCTACATCTGTCCATGAATCTTTTGATGTCTGCTCTCATTCATGGCCAAAAATATGACTCATTTAACTTTGAGAACGTCTTGTCATGACCGAAATGTCCGGCCAATCCTCCACTATGTTTCTCCTTCAACAAATTCTCCCTCATGGAGCATTTTGGAATACAAAGTTGATTACCCTTAAACTGTAATCCTTCCTGGATCATGTATTCTTTCCATTGACTTCTATCTCTGAGAATTGGATTCTCAGCTGCTTCATATGCCTCCTTAAAATCTGGATCATCTCTATGCATGTCCCTG
>JASDQU011176721.1:10458-24473 GCA_032191745.1 Picea mariana
ATATAAAGTTTGAATTTCTTTACCCCCTTCTTGTTATATGTCTAATTATTTTTTTGTTCAGAGGTTCTACTTAGACCTAGGTTTTGAATTCACTAGGTTTGACGACAATTTTTAAGGGGAAAAATTGTTATTAAACTTACTCATCACATCATTCATTTTAAGGCCAACCAGATCCTAAGGAGGCATAGTTTTCTAGGCACTAGGTTTATTCACTTACCAGTTAAAATCACGACATGCCCTTTAGGACGCACTACGTGATCCAAGGGTGCCACTCGCCTCTTTACGTTTTGTTTGCACTACGTGCCCTTCAAGACACACTACGTGCTCCAAGGGTGTTGCTTGCCTCTTGACTGAATTTTGGTAGATGTCAAACCCTTGGAGTCAATATTCCGTCAGGTGATCTTGTAGGAGACTAAGGGACTCTAAGAAATAAGGACCCCGCCTTATTGCATGCCCCTTAGAATCATCATGAGCGACTGTCACAATATACCCTCATGACATCGCGGGTCTCTCGAGCTAGGTAATCGTTAACCTACAGTTCAAGCCATGACATGAGTGCTAGTAGGCTGTGGTAGGGCTGATGCCACACCTCTCCCTCAATGTCTCTGGTTGTCATGCATGACCCCTTTACTCCAAATGTGAGTCTGGTCAGCAAGCTATCGTCAGCCTACATCCATCAACGAATCATGTCAGAAATAACAATCAACATCATAATATCTGATCATATGTACATATGTCACATCAACACATTCAAACCCTAACAATCCACTCCCTGACTCGATCCGGAGTCCCAGGAGTTTCCTCGATGCCTCGACATCCTCAACGTCCAGATTCCTGCACACTCAGGAGAACCCAGTCAATAACACCTGTCGATGTAAAAACAACAAAATAACATACCATCAAATCCACAATGTCTCATAATCATAATAAAAAAAACCAATAGTATAATGACCCGGATCACTTGCATGCAAGTGTCCTCGAAGAATAAGTTTGCTCAGTGCATGCATGAGCGGGATGTTACATACACCCCCTCTTGTTTTAAACTTCCTCCCAAAGTTTCGTAGTATATAAGTGTCGAAATAAAGTGTATCACAATATCATATGTCTAGCTATCAAACAAAAATGGAAACTACCGATGCATATCATATGCGTCCTCCCAGGACGCCGAATGCGGACTATAGTTGTCCCACTGGACCTTAACCTGATCTACTATTCGACGTCGTAGCTGTCAAATGCGATGGTCCAGGATGTGGATTGGATCCACCGTGAGCGCACCCTCGTCCGATACCTGTGAGGAACTCATGTCAATAACATGTGTAGGATCACTAACATAATGTCTCAAAACATATACGTGAAAAACATCGTGCATACGCCTCAAAGAATCAGGTAAGGCTAGTCGATAGGCCACGTGCCCTTTCTTTTCCATAATCTTGAAGGGTCCCACGAACATAGGAGATATTTTAGCACCCTTTCCAAACTTGATCGAACTCTTATGCGGTTTTACCCATAAGAAGACTCGATCGCCAACTTTATAACTACGACCAACACGATGTGCATCAACATAACTCTTCTTCCGATCTTGTGCTTCCTTGATCCTTTGTCTTATAGTTTTCATTTGGTCGTCCATTTATTGGATCCCTTTGGGTCTCACCAGGACCCTATCCTCAAGTCGATCCTGACTCAAAGGCATCTAACACGGTCACCCATAAGGAAAATTGAAAGCCGCTATCTTAATGGTGCTTTGATAATTGTTTTGTATGTAAATTTTACCAGTGGAAAGAACTTTTCCAAAAACTTTTGTTGGTCCATAACATACATACACAACATATCCTCCAAGATTTGGTTTTTTCTTTCGGTCTGCCCATCTGTCTCCAGGTGATACACGGTACTAAAGTTAAGTTGGGTTCCCAAGGCCTCTTGGAAACTAGTCCAAAATCGTCCTGTAAACACTGATCCTCTATCGGATATAATCCTCTTAGGCATGCCATGCAGCCTCACAATATCACTGAAGAAAACTCTAGCTATGCAAGGTGCCTGATACATTGTACGCACAGGAACAAAATGAGCACTCTTCGTCAGAGTGTCGACTAACACAAATATTGAGTCGTGTCTCCTTGTCGTCAGTGGAAAACCAACAATGAAATCAATAGAAATGACTTCCCATTTCGATTCCAAAATAGCATGCGGATGTAGTAATCCTACCGGATGTCTATGTTTAGCCTTCACCTGCTGACATTCTAGACATCTTGCCACGTAGTTGACTATGTCTACCTTCATTTCTTTCCAGAAGAATAAGGGTTTAAGTTTTTCCCTCATCTTCGTGACTCCAGGATGACCCTTGTACATTGATCTATGAGCCTCGTTTAGGAGCAAACTCCTCAACTCGTTGTTGGGTGGTACGTAAATTCGATTTTTAAATCTCAATAATCCGTCATTGTCCACAGTAAATCCCTCAAATTTTGGTACCATCATTGTGTTTTATCCGATAAAATCCTTGACCTCTTTGTACCAGTCATTGTGGCGTTGTAAAGTTAGAATCTTTTCATGTAGATTCGTCTGAAGAGGCATCACCAAAAATATGTGTGGTCTCCAACTCAATGCATCAACCACTCTGTTCACTATTCCTTTTATGTAAGTAATCTCAAAATCATACTTGCTAAGAAATTTCGACCAACGTCATTGTTGCGCGTTCAAGTCGCTTTGTGTAAAGATGTGTTGTAGATCACAGTGGTCTGTTTTTAGTTCGAATTTTCGACCAATAAGGTAGTCTCTCCAAACTCTCAAGGCATAAACAATGGCTAACAACTCCAGATCATGCATTGCATAGTTCTCCTCATGCCTTCTCAAATTTCTCATGATGTAAGTGATCACTCGACCATCTTGCATAAAGACTCTGCCTAAGCCTTCCTTGTATGCGTCAGTTAATACCAAGAACTATGCATCCATGTTAGGGACCTTTAGTATTGGTGTTGTTGTCAACAACTCCTTGAGCCTCCAAAATGCCTCCGCAAATTTCTCAGTCCAAACAAACTTCTTGTTCTTCTTCTGCAATTTCGTGATCGGATTTGCTATCTTCGAAAAACCCTCGACGAACTGCCGATAGTATCCCACTAAACCCATGAGGCTATGTACTTCAGGGAAATTCGTCGGCATAAGCCATTCCATAATAGCCTCGACCTTTGTTGGATCCACAACGATACCTTCGCCGGAGATGACATGCTCTAAGTAGTGAATCTTCGATTGATAAAACGAGCATTTCGACAGTTTTCCAAACAATTTGTTCTCTTGTAGACACTGTAGTACCAAGTGCAAGTGCTCTTCATGCTCCTCCATCATCCAAGAATATATCAAAATATCGTCAATGAATACTTGGATGAACTTGTCCAAGTATTCGCGGAACACCTCGTTAATCAAAATCATAAATACTCCTGGGGCGTTCATCAGTCCAAATGGTAAAATGGTAAACTCATAATGTCCAAACCTTGTCTTAAAGGAAGTCTTAGGGATGTTGTCCTTCTTGATCCATAACTGGTGATACCTTGATCTCAATTCGATCTTTGAAAACACCGTCGTGCCTTTCATCTGATCAAACAGATCATCAATCCTTGGGAATGGATATTGATTCTTGATCATTGCCTTGTTCAATTGACGGTAGTCAATGCAGATTCTCCACAACCCATCCTTCTTCCGTATGAAAATAATAGGCACACCCCATGGTGACACACTTGGACGTATAAGTCCTAGGTCCAAGAAATCCTTCAGTTTTATTTTCATATCTTGTAATTCAGGGGTTGACATTCGATAAGGAATTGTCGCCATCGATTCATTCCCTGGTTTACGATCGAAAGTAAATTTCAATTCCCTCTCCGGCGGCATCCCAGGTAACTCCTCGAGGAAGAAGTCCATAAACTATCGCACCACTAGAAGTTTTTCTAGACCTTCTGCTACTCCCTTCTCGTTTAATGCAAGGACCAAGTAAAGATTACATCCCTTACGCATGCTCTTTCGTAGCTACAGGGAAGAGATGAACCTCATGGAGACTCCTTGGTTCCGACCTACAATCACGCATCTTTGTCCCTCATCATCGACCAATCTCAACCGTTTTGTCTGACAGTTGAGTCTCACCTCATGTGATTCCAACCAATCCATATCGATAATGACATCATAAGACCCTAAGATCGTGATGTACAGGTTGGCCCTTGTGACAAACTCTCCCAGGTTAAGGCTACAACCCATAACCTTCCCTCCAACCTTATTTTTGGCTCCCGAAGCCATTTCTACAAAGCCAAACTTGTCCTGTTCGACTTCCTTTACCTTAATCCTTTTTAGTGCTACACCAAAAATAAAAATGTAGCACCTGGATCTATCAAAATGCTAAGGTTCTGGTCAGTGACGATACCTAACGTCTCAAGCACAGTCGACTGGTGCTCTTCCTGACGGTTATTCACCGCTGCATGAATCTGATGGGCCTTGCCCAAATCTCCCATGGTAGTGGGTCCATCTGATCCAGATGCTCTGGTCCTCTCCATTGGGCAGTCATGCTAGTAATGTGGCTCTTTGCATGTCCAACACCCTTTCTTCGGTTCAGTACTCCTAGTACCCGAAGCAAAAGATGACGGCCCACCAACTTGCAACCCTGGTATGTTCTGCTGAACAACCCTAAACTGATGTTGTTGCAGTCGACGATGATGTGGTGCTCTGTAAGGAGTCCATTGTTGAGGCATTGGTCGTTGAGGTGTAGTGAAAGTGGATCCTCTCTGGAAGCCACGATATCTTGGTGAATGTCTAGTTGGTTTCTGATGCTGCTGTGCACTAGATGATGCATGTCCCGCTGGTTTCACTGGAGTCTAGCTCTGACCCCCACTTATAAGATCCTCCTCTACTATGAGGGCCTTCTGAACAACATAGCGCAAGGTTTGAGGCATCAAAATCCTAACCTTTGCACGAATGCTGACATTAACGCTAAACATGAACTTGTTGATCTTAATTTTATGGGTATTTAGTTGGGGAGCATACCGAATAAGCTCCATGAAACGAGCGTAGTACTCGAGCACCGTATGGCCGCCTTGTCGCAAGCTGTTGAACTCATTGAGCTGATGCTCAATGAATTCCTCAGATAGATACCTCTCTCGGAACCATTCCTTGAACAGTTCCCATGACATGTCTTCGACGACCATGTTCAATTGTGGCAGGAGCGTCTTTCACCATAGAAGAGTTCTCCCCTTCAGTTGAAAGACCACCATGCAGACCTTCATGTTGGAGGTATAGTTGCGAAGTGAAAAGAATATCGCCATATTATCCAACCATGCCTCAACGGATGCATTGTCTAGGGCACTAAAGAACTCGATAAATTTGACCTTCTCGATTTCCTGGTGAATGCTACTAGTACCGACCGGAGCGCGTGGTGGACCCTCAGGGGGTGCCGACTCCCTGGCCTCATCTCTATCCAAATGGATAATCAGTTCCTCAGACATCTACTGAAAGGACCTCATCAGCCCAACCACATCACCCACAACTATCTTTCCCTGCCTGAAAACCTGTTCATCTCCCTGGGGGTTAGACCCTTCAGGTGTGGATGCTACTAGGGGCATCACGCCTCCTCCCCTAGTACCCCATCGTCTACCTCCATGGCGTCCTCTAACCATGATTACCTATACGAATATAATCAATTTAATTAGCAACCTTATAATCAAACATCTAATCAATGGTAGCCGTAGTGATCCCAAGTCGCGGGTTGAGCCGACTCTGATACCATATGTAACAACCCCCTTCGTTACGAGAACATGTGATTCTTAACAAGTGCTAATTTTTTTTATTTTTATTTTTTATAAAAACAGGAAGGTAACAACAACAACAGTCAATCCACGCAACTTGATGACAAACATAATGCATGCAATCCAGGCAATAGTCAACATAATGACCTAGCATGCTAGCACATCATGCAGCCAGATGCAACATGTGAAAATCAATTAGACACAATAAACACGACTATCCGTCCGTCCTACCCTGCAAGGTTAGGACCTCTAGGACACATAAGCAACGCTCAAGCCCAGGTTCCCATCGAGTTTGACCATTTAAGGTCTCAAGGATGGCAACTGTTCTGAGGAACAAGGAGGTGTCTATGTCCCACCCGACACAAATAATACCAAGCCGACTAAGCTAACTGACAACATCAAATCAACCCACGCAAACAACATCAATGACACAAGTGACTAGAACCCTTATGGCAAGTGAGAAACAAATGCAATAAAACATTACAGGATAAAATACCAAACTTGAAATACAACAAGCACTTCACCCTAAACGGGGAGCACATGACCCAACCAGGTTTCAAATGCGCTTATCTATCAACACGCGCAACGATTCCTCTTAGGGAATCATGTCGCCACATTGCGACAAGCGCACTAGGATTCCAAGCGCAAACGTAAAATATCTAAAGCATCAACTAGTACATAATATCCAACCTTTTCGAAATCCAGTTTGCAGTGACATACATTATACAAAACCATAAAGAGATCATTGTAATCAATCTTGTGCAATGCAACTACACTCAAGATAGGGTTAAAGATTGCAACCATCTAGACATACCTCAATACTATCTTGCCATCAAGAACCTATTCTAGCACAATGTATCTTACCTCATCCTAATGTTAACATACATAACAACTTTCAAGTAGCATTTACCTTTCATAAAAAAACCATATCTAAATAACACTTTCTCATTAAAATAACAATTTCTAAATAACACCTCTCATTAAATAACAAATTCTAAACAACACTTCCTCATTAAATTAACAATTTATAAATAACGCTTCTCATTAAAATAACAACTTATGAATAACAATTCCTCATTGAAAGTCCACATGCATATATACCGTAATATTATAAAACTAAGGTTATTAAAATTTAAAATATTAACTTGGATTATTATTTAGTTAATTTAAGGATAACCATCAATGCAAAGGATTCCCCACTAAATCTTTTCTTACCTAGTCATCACAACAGTGATCATATAAATTCAATTTAGAAATCATCACGTCAAAATTCCATCACATCGTTCCAATTTATAGCAACAATTAACAATTAAATTAATTTAAGGATAGCATAATTTTCTAGGGATTACCATCTAAGATCATTCCTTCTTGGTTACCACATCAGTGATTATATAATTAGAGGAAATGTACATCATTTAAATCAATAAAATAGTCTGTTGTAAATAACAAAATATGGACAGCTATAATAAATTAACTACTGAAATATTAGAAAAATATAAAACTGCAGGAATTAAATTCAACACACAGTTGGTCAACTCTAACTCCAAACCTTGTGCAAGGTAAAATATGAGTCGTGGCAGCAGGGGAACCTTGGGTTATGACAAAGTGATATCGTTGTTGTAGAATAGAGATACTGTGGCTTTCCCGCTGGACGCTAATCAGCCAGGAACCCTGCACGATCTGTGGTCTGACCGGTTGACTCTCACTAGAGAGACTCGGGTTCAAGTCCCCGCATTGGAATTTTTTATTTCTAAACTCTTTTTGCAGTAACCGAACAACTTTATAGTAGGGAAACTGTTTCTCATTTGTTTTATTCTTGTAGTAAACAGTTGGATATTCTGGGTGTGGTCGTATCCTTTTCAAGATTTTTTTGTATATTTACTGTTTTAAATAGAAATTGAATCAGTTTTTGACTTCAATCACGATGAGTTCACGACCTAATTCCACTCTTGATTTCCTCTAGAATAGTACAAAGATAGATCAGTATATTATCTATGTAATATGAAGAATTGGATGCGATCTCGACTGACTGCCCACTACAAATCCTTACGCCCTTATTTGGTAACACTTTAATAAGTTAGTGTAAAGTTAAACATCTGGGTACTTGTCCAATATAAAGTTTAGAGGGGTTCCCACCTATGCAGTTCTATGTTGGCAGGCAGTAATGGTAACTGGGATCCTAGCGAAGGGAAGATGGTTTTGAAACTGGATCGACGGTTCGATTTAACAACTGGAACTACTCAAAGGGATATGGGCTATGATTTTTCCTATGCCTTTGTATACTATAACTCACACAAGCGGATGTGGATGAGTGAAGCTGAGCCTAAGCAACATCCTCAAAAAAATATCTTGATTAAATACCCCCTTTTTTCATGGGGAGAAGGGACATTAAAGCAAGTTCAAAGTTGGGGTGGTGTGCTCATCCCATAATGGGGTAATGGAGTGCTGGGTAAGTGGATAGAATCATGAGCGTGAGCATTCAGAACTAGTTCTCTGTCAATATCAAACCTTAAAAAAAAAATACCGCTATTCTTCGTCTAGAAGCTCAGTTACTACGCACATAAACTATTTTTCATACATACTTTTCTAACACAATCTGCATCCAGATCTTCCCTGTGGAGAAACAAATTAATGAAACAATGCAATTTGTGAGCATCCTTCCTACAGTTTTATCCAATTGTTGTGGGTAGCATCCTCATTGGGTGTTAAACATATAAGCCATATGAGTAGCGGCTGGGAGATGGGACCTTGCTACTTCCTTCGGTGGAGGATCATCGCTCAACTTTTAAAGAAATACAACTGGACTAAAGACAAAAACACAAGGCAAGGAGTGGAAGTCACTACAACATTTATGATTAGAATCCACCTGAAGTGCCATAACCAAATATAAAAGAAAAAAAAATCGCAATCAAGGAATAAAGAAAATGCAGGAAGGAGTTACAAAATGCAAGCAAGGTTTTGAGTTCAGGGCTCATTCTAGCCACGCGCAATCAGATAGTAACTCGTAAATAAACGATACACAAGATATCAAGCGAAAACTAACAGGCACAACCATTCTGTGTGACAAGAATTAATGTAAAAATCAACTCAAACTAAGGGTATTGTGCTTAAAGATCAACTCAAGTTAACAAGGAATTCAGTACTGAGTAAAATGTATACTGTTAATGTTTTATTTTATAACAATCACAGTACTCAATATCAGTTTACCAGGAATACATATCAACGGATTTTTTTTTCATTAAACAATAAGGAAATACTGAAACTAATTCATTGCCACAATTACAATTCTAATATGGAATAAAATTATTGAGTTACATTTCACCAATGTCGTCCAAATCAATTTTAACCTTCGCCATTATAGATATTTATGTACAGAAAATTTGGACCAACTTTTTATTTTTATTTTTAAACAAACAATAGCATTGCTTACCTGTAGCCGACGACGAATAACCAGAAGTTGCAATACCGCACTTGCGCCCCGTCCAAGTCCTGCTCATGCTCCGTCCAAGTACTGCTTGCCAACGCCTGAGACCTCACTGGTACCTCCCAGCCAACTCTAGGGGTACTCTTCTTCCCCCTGAGCCCCCCGAGCCGCAAAGGAGCCACACACACGATACCAAAGAATGTTATCACCCAGCTCGTCTCGCAAGGTTGAGCTACAACTCGTTACCCAAGCTGGGTATCCCAACTCCCACAAGAGAAAGTTCAGTCAAGATGAAATTTCGGTAGTGTAACGTTACACAAGCTAGATGTGATCCATACTCCTCCTCCGCCATCCTTTTTATAGAGTTTATTAGTCATTAGTTTCCCAAACCCTCATTAGATTCCTTTTTCATTTATTTAATTAGTAAAAACCTCCCTCGTACACATGTCACTCGATCCCCTAGTCGCACCAGAAAATTAATTTTATTAATTAATTAAATTTGCCTATTTCCCTCACCCACCTAAAAGCGTTCCTAAAAGCGTTCCTCTATGTCCCATTATTCCCTTACAATTCTTAAATGACTTACGCCTTACTTAAATCCTAGTTGAGTTCATAAATAGAAAGTTCCAAAGGCTAGATTCCTTACTAAGTTAGACATTCCCCTTTTTCTTGAGTTTCCCTTTTTCTTTAAGTTTCACACTTTTTTTTTTTAACTAAAAATCAAATTTAGCAAGTGTAGAAAAACAACCATTTATCCTTTTAATAAATTTAATCCTCCATTATAATATATATATAATAATTAAAGTTTGAATTTCTTTACCCCCTTCTTGTTATATGTCTAATTATTTTTTTGTTCAGAGGTTCTACTTAGACCTAGGTTTTGAATTCATTAGGATTGGCGACAGTTTTTAAGGGAAAATTTTGTTATTAAACTTACTCATCACATCATTCTTTTTAAGGCTGACCAAGTCCTAAGGAGGCATAGTTTTCTAGGCTCTAGGTTTATTCACTTACTAGTTAAAATCACGATGTGCCCTTCAGGACGCACTACGTGCTCCAAGGGTGTCACTCGTCTCTTTTTGTTTTATTTGCGTGACGTGCCCTTCAAGACGCACTATGTTCTCCAAGGGTGCCACTCGCCTCTTGATTGAATTTTGGTAGACGTCAAACCCCTGAAGTCAATATTCCATCAGGTGATCTTGTGGGAGACTAAGGGCATCTAAGGAATAAGGACCCTACCTTATTGCATACCCCTTAGAATCATCGTGAGCGACTGTCACATTTTTCCCTCATGAAATCATGGGTCTCTTGAACTAGGTAATCGTTAACCTACAGTTCAAGCCACGACAGGAATTCTAGTAGGTTGTGGCAGGGCTGTTGCCACACCTCTCCCTCAATGTCTCTGGTTGTTGTGTGTGACCCCTTTACTCCAAATTTGAGTCTGGTTGGAAAGCTATCGTCAGCCTGCATCCATCAATGAATCATGTCAAAAATAACAATCAACATCATAATATCTAATCATATGTACATATGTCACATCAACACATTCAAACCCTAACAATCCACTCCCTGACTCGATCCAAAGTCCCAAGAGTTTCCTTGATGCCTCGGCATCCTCAACGTCGAGAGTCTTGCACACTCAGGAGAACCCAGTCAATAGCACTTGTCGATGTAAACACAAGAAAATAAAATACCATCAAATCCACAATGTCTCATACTCATAATCATAATCAAAACAACCAATAGTATAATGACCCGGATCACTTGCACGCAAGTGTCCTCAAAGAATAAGTCCGCCTAGTGCGCGTAGGAGCGAGATGTTACAGTAGCAGGCCTGATACAAAAAATTAGATACCTATAGATCTTCCTCAACTTCAACAACAAGATAATAGAATCTTCATCAAATTTTACCTCAGTCTCATGAGACTATTTTTGGATTAGTCACAAACCCTAACTTTCAATAAGCATAACTTTGTACCTTGTTGAATTCTATCCTATTATGGAGAGCGAACTTGTACAACACACTAATGCTCAATATTTGATATCTGTTTCTGAAATTCATACACAAGATAATATGAACTATTATCTTTCCACTGAAATTAGTCTCACAGGATTTGGATCCTCTATGAAGAACTTATGACTATTTTACATGGAATATTTGTTTGAGACTAGTTTAAGGACTAGTAAAAAACACTATCTTCCACACAATGTATCTCCAAAAGTACAACGACCCAAAAGCTGAAATTTTTACCATAGATACCTTGATATGTATTCTCAATAGAATCCAATTTTTGTTGTCTAAATAATTATAGAAAAAAGTTATAGCGAAAATGGTAATATGACCTTTAAATAACATATCTTAGAACACATCATCACAAGACTTCGTCCTCCCTTAGAATTTTACCCTTATTCACTTCATATTCCCTTTAAAATTCGCCTCAGATATCATTGGTTACCTCAAATAAAAATAACTTGAGCTAATGTAACAAATGACCTCATATATGCCTTATTTATACTAGACATGGCACCCTCTTTTTAGGGTCGACTTGACCCAAATAAAATTCAATTTAATTTTTAATGATTATTTCATTGAGGCCGACTTTACCAAGAACATCATTGATATTTATTTTAATATTTATTGCAATTGGGATGACTTGTAACTTCTTGTTTGCAACAAATTCTTTTTTTTTAATTAATTTGGGGTCGATTTTTCACTTCTTGTTACAACTATTTAGGGCTTCTTAACCATACTTTGGGGCTTCCATCGTCAAGAGGGCATATCTCCTCAACCGTGAGGAACCTCATGACATACCACCTACCATTGGAAATGGTATGATGATGATTTTCCATCTATGAGTGTGTTACCTACACTTACACTATCCTTCATAACCTTATTCCTCAAACAAATTCAGGTTTCATAACCACACCTCTAGGGCTTCTTGTAGACTTCTTCAAATGCACCCATCACATCTGTTGACATCAATTACAACCACTTCCATTGACATCAATGAAAACCATCTATTCAACAACATCGATGACAAACAACTATCAAACAAAGCACTGATTCTCTATAAATTAATAGAAGCATTGATGCTCTATTAATTAATAGAAGCATCCATGCTCTATTGATCAATACAAGCACTATTGCCTCATTATTATTTATTGCACACTTTTGAACGTGTGAACAAAGTTATTTTTATTTTAAACTCCATGATGTTGTTGATAAGAACATGAACATCGATGTGCTTTGTTATTGGGGGAGCACCAATGCACTTTGTTATTGGGGGAGCACTGGTGCACTTTATTATTGGGGAACGTCATGATGCATTTTAGTTCTTATTAAATAAAAAACAACATTTTAGTATTTTATATTAGTAGTGGTTATCAAAAGCACCAAGGCATTATGTTTTGGAGAACTGGTGCACTTTCTTATTGGGAATATCATCGGTGTGCACATTTGACTTAGGAGAACCGATGTTGTTGACATGAAAATGTGCATCAGTACACTATTTCTGTATAGTTTGCACTGCGAATCGTGGAAGCATTTTTTTTAAAGAAAACTTATAGCGATAGGGTTTGGGATCCAATGCAATGAGTGATCTCATTGCAACAGATACCAAATGCCCCATATACAAGTAAAGAAACCCTTTAAAAATATGTTTCTTAAGAAAAAATCTACTTGTGAAATATATAGAGGAAAACTAAGAGAAACAACTAGGAAGTTAGGGCTTCCAATACTAAATATAATTGTGAAACCCTTTTATTTTATTTTTTACAATGCATTGAAATCTGTTTGAATAAAAAAAAAGAAATATTGAGATGATGAATAGAATAAAATCACATACCTGAATTTTCTCCTCAACAAATCTGTATGTAAATTTGGCTATTCAAAAAAATATGTCCACTCTAAAGACTTTGCTTGTAAATATCTCTTGCACAAGTATCCCCTCTAAATTTTGGGAAAATAATGAAACAATGATTTGGGTTTTCATTTATAAACACATACATTTTGAAAATATAAAATTACCACTGATTTTTTCACTGTATGTTTCGACGCTTTGATTCAATTTGGTATTTTTTATTTTATTTTACCCTTTAACGGTGCGTCCGACTGTAATATGCATCGCTGCGTTTTTTTTACAGGAAGGCACTGTGGTTGTATTGGTTTCTAAGTGCATCGTGGAATGTTTATGGTTTTTAAATTAATTTCTTTTGTTTAAAAATCATTTTCCGAGTGCATTTTTTATATGAGCACCGATGCACTTTGTTATTGGGTAAGGACCGGTGTGCTTCGTTATTAGGGGAGCATCGATGCACTTTGTTATTGGGGAAGCACCAATGCACTTTTTTATTAGGGAGCACCATGATGCATTTGATTTTTTATAAGATAAAAAACAATGTTTTAGTATTTTATATTAATAGCAGTTATTAGAAGCATCGAGGCTTTATGTTTTGAAGCACTAGTGTGCTTTGTTATTGGGGAGAGAACCGATGCATTTTTTTATTAGGGGTGCACTAGTGTTCATTATTATTGGGAGAGCACCAATGTGCTTTGTTATTGGGGGAGCACCGAAAATATTTTAGTATTTTATATTAATAGCAGTTATTGGTGTGCTTTATTTGTTAAGCACTGGGGCGTTATTGTTTGTAAGAGCATCGATGTGCACAATTGACTTAGGAGCATCGGTTCCCATGGTTGAATTAGTTTCACTAGTGAAAATGGTTGAATTAGGAACATTGGTGTTAAAACCTCCTCTCGCCCACCTCCGCTAAACACCTCTGCTACAAACGTATAAAGGATGAATTTTTAGGGGGGG
>JASDQU011176722.1:7512-21419 GCA_032191745.1 Picea mariana
TAACAAATTTGATAGTGGTGTTGTATGGATAGTGTTAGATGGGGGATTTTAGATGGTGTTGGTCTGAACAAAAAAATCTTGACCTTGTAAATCTGAAGGTTGCACAAATTATGGTAGATTAGAGAGACATATGAGCAACTACTTTTTTCATCCCATCCAAAACCAAGTTGATTGCATTATAGAGAAGTTTTTCATCCCATCCAAAACAAAGTTGATTGCATTACTATAAAGTTATGACATTTGGTATCATTAGTCCCATCCAAAAAATTTCAAGTAACATTTTGTTGGCACTTGTCATCGACCCTTCAGCTAACATTGATCCTCGTAACATTTTCTTGGCACTTTTCATTGACCCTTCAGCTAACATCGATCATCCCGCTAACATTTGTTGATATTGGTATAGGAAGGATGATCATGACAGACACTTGATAAATTGGGAAAATAAAGGCGCCATGATTGCTAAATGAACGACACAAGATTGTTTCATCACCCATTGTTTCCTGTCATTTGGGTGCCAAGTCTCTTAGAAGCACCAGATGCTATATTTGTTGGACCCCCTCAACACGAGGGTTTTCTTTATAAAACATGCGGTTGATAAGGTTTTTCATATTGACTGGTTGGCATGGATTTTATATCTTGTTTGAGGGGAGAGTATGAAATGGCTAGTCATATCTTGCACGATGCTCCCTGATGGATACAATTAGTACACAAACCAACTGCAATAAGAGTTGGGATGACTAGGGTGAGATTGATGGCAGACGACTGAGATGTTGTTGGGTAGATCGCAAGCTTTACAAAGAACACAGACAGATGTGCACTCATAAAAAGAATCAAACTAGGGTGACTAGGAGAAGAAACAAATGGAAGGATCGCTTTATTCATGTGTGGTTGGAATTCACTTACACCTCTTGTGCGTGGGTTGGCATTCGCATGCAACTCCTGTGTGTGGGTTGGTATTCTCCTGCAACTCCTCTACTGCAACCCTTTCAACACAACAATATAGAGCGTTAAATACCCTCTTCATCCTTAGTGGCATCCGAGTGGGATCATCTGATATGTATAGAATTGGAAATTCCTAAATAAGGAACACTTGGAAGCACCAAGAGATTACCTACTCACCCGCTGTATCTTTTGAAAGCTTGCAGACTCAACTATGGAGAAAGAAAAAGAGCGTGCAAGGTAGCTTCCATATTGAGAACGTGAGACTGCGGCTAAGGGAAGGCCAGACTGAGACTGCGTCCAGGTAATATGATATTGCAAGTAAACTTACAGATACACGGCCTTAAGTGGGGGATTAAAACTAAGGCCTAGGTGGAAGTGTCTCTGTACGGAGCTAGTTGGTGACTATTTCCTCTACCTATGCGAGAGAAACTTCTTCTGATTCAGGATCCTCGGGGGTGATGACTTATCAAACCTGATTTGTGGTTGTTGCAATGTAATATCATCGCTCTGGTTGGTTCAACCGACCGACACTCGAGTGGAGAGGAAGGAAATTATATGTCTTCAATTTCATCGTAGGTAAGGGATGACTCCTCTATTGGTTTTAGTGGTGTGGTGAAGGGTTTCTGAATGATAAGCAACGAGACCCAATAACATGTCGTGAAGCATCCATCTCAATCTTAGAAGGATGGTGCAGATCAGGGAACCACAAGACAAGAGCTAAACAAAGAGCTTCTTTGAGGCGCTGAAACTGTTGATTCGCCAGAGATGCCCAAACAAAGGGCGCTTGATTAGATGAGATTGCATCCTGGTAATATGAGACTGCAATGGAGGGAACAAAGAGCTTCTTTGAGGCACTGAAATTGTTGATTCACCAGAGATGCCTAGATAAAGTGCGCTTGATTAGACGAGATTGCACCCTGGTAATGTGAGACTGTAGTGGAGGGACGACGAGACTGCTTCCTGTTGATATGGTTTAGACCTCTCCTTATTCCTAGGTTATGTTATGTGATAATAGCTTATGTAAGAAGATACCACGCGTTTAGTCACTGCCACGCGTAGATGTTCGTGCAGATGTCCTTGATAGATATTAGGGATGGACTATTCATGAGAAAACATTTAATGTTAGGGAAGTAATGCTAACTTGAAAGTTAGCATTACTTCATTTTGTATAAAGTTTCCTAAGTTAGCATTCAAACCAACTAAATGATGTGAACCTTTATCCTAACTTTGCCTTGATATGAAACCAAATAAGATGCCAAACTAAAAAACTTACGATATAATATGAAATGGAACTTGAAAAAATTAGAAATTTGAAAAAACTTTAGGTTAAATTTATTGGTTTATGTGCCAAACTAATAAATCTATAGAAAACCGATTACTATAGTCCCTGTCAGCCCAAAGGACAGGGACTAATAAAAGACAACATAAAAAATAATATAAGAAATTTCCTTTACCCATATGAACATGAAAGGACAAAGTTAGTAAAAATATAAATAAAATATAATTTGCTTTCTCAAACAAAGGAGCCATATATTGGTTGATATGTTCATAAAACATTTGATTTTGACATTTATTTGCCTTCGCATCAAATGTTTGTGAATACTCTTTTTCTTTTTAAGAATTATATTCTCGCATGGAGGCTTGGCTTCTCAAAGGTGAAGCATGGAAAGAAGGTGAAGCATTTTAATACAAGTGGGGTGAAACATCTAGAGAAGTGGGATCATGTGGTAATGGGAAGACTCACGGGTGGAAATTTTAAGATTCAACCGATTTGTTGAATATTAAAAACCATATATTTCTTTATGGTACATGAATGGATTTTCAATTTTATTTGTAAACTTAATTTTCAAATTTTTAATTATATTACAAAATTTGATTTTTGGAGAATTCATCGAAAAAACACTACAATATGATTGAGTGATCTTAGATTTAAAGGTCGAGATTATTAATAACTTGCAAATGCATTATATTGTTGGATGCACCCAAATCAAGATTGCAATTGTGCAATCACAAGTTATTGAACACCAAGGTGGCATAACATAGTGGTGATTAGTTATTGAACACTAAGGTGGCATAAAATAGTGGTGATTGATCAACCTTGGTGGCTTGATTCATGCTTAAATATATCTAAGGTTTTTGTTCTACTTTATATATGCCATCTTCCATGATCAAAACTTCATAACCTTTCTTCATTAGTCTAATATCTTGATTAATTCAATGAATGTGTAACGTACTCATTTTCAAACCCCAAATTAGCGATGCATATTGTAAATGTAATGCATGGTTGAAGGCTAGATGATGTAATATGTAAATGATGTAAAATAAATATAATAAATAAAATGTATCTCCGATTGTAGATGGACACAGACGGAGATTTGGGGGCTTAGTTTCCACAAGAGAGCGAAGGGGTCCAAGTGGGAGAGTTTACCCATGTCTATTAAACCCATACCCATTTTCTTTCTAAATTATCATTACCATGAACCTTCCATTAATTGTTGAGTGTTCTAGAGCCCAATCATTGAATTCATTAAAGAGGGTGGGTGTGAGACATCACATCTCATAGTTATTGAGAACATCGGGGCTGAGTACAACCAATTTGGGGAAGAGTGTAATTCAAGCAAGTAAGAGAAAGAGAGGAATTTGTATGGGTAGAGGGGGGGAAATGGGTGATCCATGATCTTTTATTCAATGACTATAACATGAATTGCATTAAAGAGCGTAAACAAAGCTTATGTGCAACATTAATTGTGAAAGCCTAAACATGGAGAAATAACAAGAAGAACAATTGCACAAGACTTGATAACCGAGTTCTTCCTAACAATGGACTACGTCTTCGAACCCACTTGTAAGTGGAGAGGCCTTTATATTATCTGAGTAAAAATTGGCATAAATACATGGAAATACCTCAAATCTGAAAATGCCCTGAAAATTCGTTGCTCAGGTCCAAATTTTGACTGCACCAGTGGATTTGTGGCAAGAAGTCATGCAAAAATGACTGTCAATTCGTCAATTTTTGTCACTCTCACCCCAGGCCCCTCATGGGCTCCCTACCTCGAAATTTGTGCCACAACAGTCATACGACTCTGCAATAAATGCTCCTGCATAGAAAAATGTGCACGGTCCTGGACCACGGATCCTCCCCCTAGGCATATGTAGAAACTTGGCATAAGTAAAAACTTCTCGGACGGACTTTACAAAAGGGTCATTGGCCTGACTGGTTAGTAGAGGTTAAGTTAGGAAATTGGTTTGGCGGAGGTCCGAGGTTCAAACCCGCATACCCCCACTTTAGTATGTTGGTTGAACTATTTTAATACATATATAACATATGGTTTTTACCAACCATAATTATCACCACAGTTTGGATTTGGGTGCCAATTTTAATATCCCGATTAGTAATTTGTTGGAATATATTAAAACTCCGCGTCGAACCTTTCATTGACTGTTTCACAGAATTTGGGTTGGCGACCGGCTGGTCCGATGGCCGGATTTTGTTTTATTTTTCCTTGGCCTAACCCTCATTGCGCATCTGTGGGGTGCCACATGGTGCCCTATGATTGGTTGCTTCTGCCCAGCTAGTGCTGATGTAAGTTGTCATGTGTCGCACTACAAGGATGCCATGTGGCGACCCCTGGGTGGCACCTCTTGGGGGTGCCATGTGTCACTTTCCTATTGGGCCATTTGGCCACCCAAAAATTCCAAATTGACATGCCACATGGTAGCCTCTCATGCTACCATGTCATCATGGTGACGTCAACACTGCACAGTCAATTGCTAACATCATCTTGTACGTTGTTGACCTCACCCTATTGACTTTGACTAGGTTGACTGAAACTTTGGTTGGCCATATATTTGTCATCCAGACTCCGATTGAGGTGTCATTTGCACCATTGGAAATATCTCGACGAGCTCTTCAACTTGGTGTTGTTTTCACTAATATTTGAGGACTTTGAATTTTTGGCCTTTTAGATCCTCCTAGATCATTCCTCCCCACTAAGAAGCTTTTGGGCCACCAAAAGCCTTCTAAATCAACAAATAAATGAGGGAATTGCTCCCTCACTTTCCCCTTCTCGATCCATCATGCTTTTCTTGGATGTGTGCCTTTAAGGCCCACTCGAAGATATTCAACATCACCCCTACATGAAGTCCTTGTCCTTTTGTCCAGGATGACATCTTCCTTTAACTTGTCCAAGTACTCAGGAGAAAACTTATCAACTGAAGGTACTGAAACACTCCCTTTGATCTGTGATCATTAGAGGCTTGTAAAGTTTTAGGTTCTCCACATTCACAACTAAGTATATCTGCATGTATGGCGGTAAATCTAGGTGGAAAGCATTTGTGCCAATCTTCTCCAAGATGGTGAATGGTCCATATCGGATGGGTTTGAGATTCTTGACTTCACCCTTCAACCTATATTTGCCGATGTGGAGCCATACTTGATCACCTGCTTGAAATTGATGATCTACCCGATACTTGGTGTGCCTTGCCTTATACTGGGCTTGGCTCTTTTCCAATTGTTCCTGGAATGTCTAGTGTACCTATTGAATCCTTTGGATGAACTTGCGGGATTTTTCTTCCTCTCTTTGTTCTTTTGAGTCGACATCTTTCCAAAATGTCAAATCCAAGGGAGTCTTAGCTGGTAGATACCCAAAACATGTCTCAAATGGTGAACTCTGGGTGGAAGAGTGCAATGCTCAGTTGTATGCATGTTGGACATAGTGCAATTGCTCATCCCAAAGTTGAGGAAGCTTTTTGCAATAAACTCAAAGAAAATGAACCACGGTCTTGTTGACCACCTCTGTCTGTTCGTCGATTTGTGGATGGAAAGAAATACTCATCTTTAACTTGGTGTCCATGAGTTTCCATAAACTTGTCTAAAAGTCCCCTAAAAATCGAGAATCTCGAAGATAATAGACATGGGAAACCCAAAATGAACCCATACATGTTGGAATAACAAGTGAGTAGCTTGTTTAGTTGTCACATGGTTTTTACATGGCATAAAGATACATATCTTTCTATACCTATCCACTACCACATACAAGTAGTCATGACCCCTTTTAGACATAGGTAACCCCCCTGCAAAATCCAATGAGATGCTCTCCCAAGGATGAGAAGGAACATGAAGTGGTGTGTACAAAGTTTTCCCATAGGTAACTCTTTCATTTGTAGGAATACAAAGTTTTCCCAAGTGGTAGAGTAGTTTATCCTGCAAATGAAAATTCTCCACCTGTGAACCATGGGTTGGCCTCTCATATACATATTTGAAATCTTCATCAATAGCATATTGTTCAATATAACTGACATGAGCTAAGGAAACATTTTTCAAAACAATAGATGCAGAAATAGGAGGTATAGAAAACATATCCGCAACTTTGTTGTTTATGCCTTTCTTGTATCTAATAACTAGATGGAACTATTGCAAGAATCCCATCCACCCGTAGTGCCTTCACTATTGAAGCTTGGTCTGTGACTGGAGGTACTGCAATGGTTGGTGATCAGTGTGTATGATCATTTCCTTCCCTATCAAGTAGTGTTTCCATTTCTTCACGCTTTGTACCAATGCATAAAGTTCTTTGTCATATGTAGGATAATTACAAACAACCTTAAAAAAGTTTCATAATGAAATCAAATGGTCTTACGTTGTTGCATAAAGACTGCTCCCATGGCATATGCACTAGCATCAGTCTCAATTTCAAATGATTATTGTAGGTTAGGTAGAGCCAGCACTAGTGTAGTGTTGATCTTTTCTTTCAAAGCGTCAAAGGATTTTTGTTGTCTTCCTCCCCATTGGAAGACCTGCTTCACACTGGTTAAAGCATGCAAAGGAGATACAATATAGGAGAAGTTAGAAATGAAATTTCTCTAGTATTGAACTGCCCCTAAAAATATCCTAACCTCTGTAACTGATGTTGGCTTAGGAAAATTTACAATGACTTCAACTTTGGAGGGATCTATCTTTAGTTGACCACCTCTTACAATATGACCCAAGTAAACTAATGAGCTTTTGCCAAATTCGCACTTTGGCGATTTTACATACACCTTTTCTCTTTTAAAGACATCCAATACTTGCTTTACATGCATTACATGTTCATTCCAAGTCCTACTGAATAAAAAAATTTCATCTAAGTATACAATCACAAAGTCATCTATGAAAGGCCTAAAGACATCATTCATAACACCCATGAATGTCATTGGGGCATTACAAATCCCAAAAGGAATTACCATCCATTCAAATAGACCTTGTTTTATTTTGTTTTGAAGGCAGTCTTCCACACATCACCTTCTGTGATTCTGACCTGGTGGTAGTTGCTCCTCAAATCTAACTTAGTGAAGTACACTGCATTCTTCAGTTGATCCAACAAGTCATCTATACAAGGCAATGGGTAACCGTTCTTCACCATTATTTTGTTTAGTGCACAAAAATCCACGCACTTCCTCCATGTGCCATATTTCTTTAGCACCAGTACTATCAGAGAGCCACATTGAGAAGAGCTTGGTCTAATGACCCCTCTTTCAAGCAAGTCCTGCACCTGCTTCTTGATCTCCTCATTTTCGAGCACAAACATCCTGTACATGCCAATGTTTGGTAAGGTAACATCTTGGTGCAATTGTATTTCATGTTGAATCTCCCTTTTGGGAGGCAATCCTTTTGGTTCATGAAAAACTTCATCATAGTTAGAAAAAAATCAATCATTTCATCTTTATGAGAAGGATGCAATCATCAAAAGCATTAGATTTATCAGGATCTTTTGCCTTCAACACCATGAGCACACATTTCTTGCTAGTATTGATGGCTCTCTTTATCTGCCCTGCATTAACAAGAGTTAAGTTCTTCATATTGTGAGCTCTAACAATGTATTCCACACCACCTTTGGTGAGATGGTATTTGTTCTCCTGTCGAAAGAATATAGCATTCCTATCATACAAATAAGGACTTCCCAATATAATTTCATAGATATCAAGTGGGACCACATCAATCTCAACCTCATCTACCAACTTTGAAGCAGTAACAAATTTCAATCTACACTGCTTGGTAACTTGAAGTCTTGCATCGTCACACACCCAACCAAGAGGGTAAGGTTTTGGATGAGGTATTATCTATAAGCCCAACTTTTTAACAATCACTTCAGATATCAAATTAACTTGAGAACCTAGATCAAACAAATTATCCACTTTAGTATGTTTGGCTACTACTCTAATGTGAAAATGTTCACTTCTCTTCTTTTTAATTTCAGGAGATAGAATTATAGATCTTGAACTGGCATGAGAGGAAAATTTACCTTGTACTCCAACTGTTGTGATTTTCATTTCATCACATGAATCGAAACCTAGGTCTTGTTGCACCGTAGCAACATTTTTTGGCTTCCCTTTGCCCCCAAATTTCTTTGGTATTAACTCTGGATGTAGTTTCCAATAATGCTCATCATCATGCCCATCTTTTTTGCAATGAATGCAAGAGGATTTTCCTTCTTCTTTCTTTGTTGTGGTTATCTCTTTCCCCTTTCCTTTTGCTTTGAACTTGTTGTTTTGGAACTTGGAAGGCTTCTTTGGGTAATCTTCCTGTACATTCTTTCCCCTTCTTTCAAGGTGAGTTTCTTGCACATACACTTCATCTAGATTAGTGGGGTTAAACAACAACAATGTGTGATGAATGTAACTGTGAAGTGCACCAATATATTTCATCAAAGTCTCCAGAGAGTCTAAAGGAACATTCAATGCAAGTGCCTTTTTCCTAAACTTTTCTATGAAACTCTGAACATTCTGATCTTTACCCTATCTCAAATTTTTTCATTCCATCATGGATTTTTGTACATGACCCAATGGACAAAATTTCTTTTTCAATGCTGAAGTAAATTTAGACCATGAAGAAAGGAGTTTGCCATTATGCTTGCTACCTTTTTGGAGTTTACTCTCCCACCATACAAGGGTTGTGCTTTCCAACTGAAGAGAATCCAACAAGATATTCACCTCTTCCTCTTTGATCTATTGTACCCAAAATTAAACCTCAATCTATCTAATCTAATTGTTTAACTTATCTGCATTAGCTTCTCCATTAAACATGGGCAAATTAAATTTGACATCTAATTTTAATAATGGCCTTTTAGAAGCATTTTGATGAAAGTTAGAATGATGAGAATGAGAGGAAGAAGAAGAGCTTGAAATTGAAGATGGAGATGGAGGCTCGGGAGGGTCTCCTTCAATTTCTTGGTCCTCTGCAACATCATCCTATGCTTTATCTCTCTTCTTCTTTTCCTTATTTTCCACTCTCTTTTCATAATTTGCAAACAATTTTTCTACCATGTCTAACATCTGGTAGAAAGCCTTGTGAAAATTCTTTTCATACTTTATACAAAGTTCTTCATCCCCCATTTTCTTTCTTTGAGTTGCACGCCCAATCTCTGGGTTGAAAGTCTCAAGTTTTCCTTCAGCCTCTTTGAGCTTGGCCCTAGTAAGCATTCACACTCGCAATTCAAGTCAAAGAACACTGCTTTGAGACCAACATGATCCGAGATCTTTTATTCGATGACTATAACATGAATTGTATTAAAGAGCATAAACAAATCTTATGTGCAACATTAATGAAGAAAGCATACACATGGATAAATAACAAGAAGAACAATTGCACAAGACTTGATAATGGAGTTCATCCCAATAATGGACTACATCTTCGGGCCCACTTCTAACTGGAGAGGCATTTATATTATCTCAACAAAAATTGGCATAAATACATGACAATACCTCAAATATAAAAATTCCCTGAAAATTCGTTGCTCGGATCCAAATTTTGATTGGACCAATGGATCCGTGGCGAAAAATTGTGCAAAAATGATCGTCAATTCGTCAAATTATGTCCTTGTCTCCCCAAGCCCCTCTTGGGCTCTCTGCCTCAAAATTTGTGCCACAACAGTTGTACGACCCTTCAATAAATGATCTTACATAGAAAAGTGTGCCCACTCTTGGACCGCGGATCCTCCCCCTGGGCGGATGTAGAAACTTGGCTCAAGTAAAAACTTCTCGTACAAACTTTACAAAAGGGTCATTGGCCCGATTGATTAGCGAAGGTTAAGTTAGGAAATTAGTTTGGCGGAGGTTCGGGGTTCAAACCTGTGGACCCCCGCTTTAGTATGTTGGTTGAACTGTTTTAATACATATATAACATATGGTTTTTACCAACCATAACTCCTACCACGATTTGGATTTGGGCACCAAGTTTAATATCCTGATTGATAAGTTGTTGGCATATATTAAAAATCCATGCCAAACCTTTGATTTGGCCGTTGCACGGAATCCAGGTTGGCCATCGACCGTCGAGTATGACACCGGTTGTATTTTGTTTTATTTTTCCTTGGCCTATCCCTCATTGGGCATCTGTGGGGTGCCATGCGGTGCCTCGTGATTGGGCCACGTGGTGCCTCATGATTGGGCCATGTGGCACCTTGTGATTGGGCCACGTGGTGCCCTATGATTGGTTGCTTCTTCCCAACCAGCACTGATGTGAGTTGTCGCATGTTGCACTGCAAGGATGCAATGTGGTGGCCCATGGGTGGTGCCACATGGTGCCTCCTAGGGGTGTCATGTGTCACTTTCCTATTGGGCCATTTGGCCACCCAAAAATGCCAAATTGGCATGCCACATGGCAGCCTCTCGTGCTACCACATCAACATGATGATGTCATCATGAAGTCAACACTGCACATTCATCTACTAATGTCATCCTGTACAATGCTAATGTCACCCTATTGACTTTGACTAGGTTGACCAAAACTTTGACTGGCCATATCTTTGTCATTCATACTCTGTTTGAGGTGTTCTTTGCATCATTGGAAATCTCTCGATGAGCTCTTCAACTTGGTGCCATTTTTGCTGAGATTCGGGGACTTTGAATTTTTGGCCTTTTAGATCCTCTTGGATCAATGGGACATTCACGTTTTGGGCATAATTTTTACATGGAGTTTTATGGAAAAGAAATAAGTTCTAAGTGTTGAAGCTTGAAGGAAGCCATAATGGGCATGTTGGGTAGTTGTTTTAAGCAACAATTTCATGGGAAGATAGGTTGCGGGCCTTTGAGCAATATTTTGTTCGAAATTTGTCAAGAGAAGCAAGTGTTTTCTTCTTGGGTGAATTCCTATTCCAACTATAGAATTCTTGAGGTCCCAGTAGAGAGATTTCATGTCCAACCTATGTTGGAATCCATGGAGGGGGGTGGGAAGGCCTGAGGGACTGTGATTAGTGAAGGGGGATCCCATTCCTTGGGTTGTGTAGGTTGTGGGGAAGAGCGTTGGTGGACTGGCATTGTAGAAATTTAAATGACAAAACCAACAAGTGCTAAGTTCTGTCATACACTTAGCAACCTAGAGATAACTGTCTTAAATGAACTTTGATATGTATAAACCCACATTCAAAAAATACCATAAGCAGAAATACACATTGCTAAGCACTTTAGTAGCGAAATAAACACAATGAACAACAATCATTCAACTCAGAAATACTCAGAAATTTAGGCAATGCCAGAGAAAACCCCAATGTGGGGAAACCCAATGAGAGAGAGAGATTTTGTTAGCTTTAGGAAAGATATATCAACAACAACAATACAATTTCCAGCAAGAGAAATCCACTTACAACACACTAAAACTGCCCCCAAATATTCTGCCTTAGAAAATGTGCCAAATCCGTACTGTTGTACGACCTACCCAGAAAACAACACCTTGGAAAATCTTCCCACATTTTGTTGTACGGCCTGATCTGTACGACCCTGCTGCAACAAGAAAAACCCTCCAACAACCTCAAAATTTGTGCCACACTTTGCCTTGATTTTCATGCCCTCTTTCCCTTGTTGTACAGATCGTATGGACTATACGGATCCATATATTATGACCTCCAACAACAATAAATATCATCACTCACACAGAAATATTCTCTTGGGATTTGTGCCCAATCTCTCTTGGGAAATGCACCCTCCTTGCTGCCCTCACTTTCCTCTTTCAAGCTAACTCATAAATCTATCAATCTCTTCTTCTCCTTGTTTTGCACACTACCCTAAGTATTCTCTTATAATCTGAAAGTGACCCTTCACCTTCTTCAACCCTAAATCTAATGGCCAATATATAATCTTGCATTTACAAGATCAAGGGTCATGATTCATTCCCTCCAAAATAAATCACTTTAAAATATTAAAGTACATTTTCACTTTATAACATAAGTGCACTTTATGAGATAAATTCACTTTAATATTAGAAGGTACACTTTATCACAACTTTATAAAAACCCATTACAAAGTCAAGTGTCTAGTAATGTAGGTACAATGTTACTTCCACATATAAGACAAACATGCAGAGTACCTCCCGAGCTAAAAAGCTAATAGGAATTAGCCGTGGGAATTGATTGTTGAGAGGGGGACATTAGCCAACATTAGGGACCATCGTCTCTTATGGATTCATATCCCCAGCTCGGGGGTGACTTGCTATTGAGAACTGGAACAACAAGTCTATGATTGGGAGGAACGTCCATCCTCTACAACGGGTTGCATATTTCATAAGATAAGTGTTCTTATCTGTTGTGTTTATTTATGCTAAATGTTGATATAGTTGTTGTGTGTTTTACTCTGCGTTATTTTAGTTAATGCTACTTGTTGTGAGTAGAATCATGCATATGAATCTATATTTTTGTGGTTGAACGATGTTGTATGCATTCAATTATTGTTATGCACAATTAAGCAACTACATTTGCATTTTTAAGTAGCATGGACCATTGTATAAGATTGAATGCCATGATGTGTGTGTTATTGCCACATTTAGATTCGATATTAGAAATTTTATTTGGTCATTTTAGCAATGACGTGACCTAGTTTGGGGTTGGGTGCGTTATAGAATGGAACCTAAATTTGATCATTCTCAACTCTGGAGCTTGATCAAATTTCAGAGGAGTTGAGATCTGAATCACACCTTAGGATTGTATGGGTGGGGAATGTTTATACTATTGACCCACTTTTTGTTAGAGATAATGCCTAATTAATGCTACATACTAGAGTTTAGGAATTGGATTGGGTTTGTTGGAGGATGTTGAGAGATTCTCTCAACCTCTCCCTCCAAGAGTGGAAATAGTTGGATCTGAGTCCAGCTTTATATATGTGTATTGTATTGTGTTCATGGTGAGATAATAAAAAAATATTTCCTATACGTGCTTAATACTTCCAATTCTAATTTGGTATCAAAGCTGAGTGCTCTAGGTAACTCCCTCGCAAGAGGAGGCCCATGTGTGTGTGAGAGGTGTGTGAATATTGTTTGTTGGGTGAATTAGAGTGAATTTCAATTTTTTTTGTGGGTGAGTGTATTCACTGCCCGTATGAATTCATCATTCAGTTTCTGGTGATGTCTCAGAGATCATACCAGCTCGAGATACACATAGGTGTTCACGTGACTGCCAAACGCTGGAAAGGAATCACATGCAACCGGTAGAATTCCAAAGCACCGCTAAGAATCATTTTCAACTGTTGGAAACCTGTGCAAGCATCAATGTGAATGTTGGATTGTGGATCTATGATCATTGCCAAGATCAGAAACTAAGTATGTTGTAGAAGATCCGTTGTATTCGAGAAGTGTGAAAGGTTATTAATGTTCCAATGAAATGTTATGGGAGAGAAGTGAGGAAAGGCCCAAGACTATTTTGAACAAGAAGGTCGTGGTCCTGATAAATTGCTAAAGGTTTACTCCATGGTGAACATGGTGAACAAAAAACAAAATATTCTGATTGCTTGGAAGCCACCGTAGAGGATTTGATTGCCTTTCCTTCCACCTTTATATTGATATATATATGTATTTATGTGTGTTGTTAGTGTGAGTTAATAGTTTAGTGAGTTTGAGAGATTGCGAATTGAATGAATGTGCATTGAATATTGTACAATATCTTGGAATTTGAAACATATTGAGTCTAGTCAACTCAATGTGTAAGAGCAAAGATTGTTAGAATTGA